>JAFVLL020043369.1:67988-88020 GCA_021397915.2 Tor tambroides
CTACAGTCTCAGGGAAAAAAAGGTACAAAAGCTGTCCCTGGAGCGGTACCTCTTCAGAAGGTACACATTTGTACCTAAAAAGTCCATATTGGTACCTTAAAGGTACATATTAGCACCGAAAGTGTACATATTAGTATCTAAAAAGGTATGAAAGTGCACCTTTTGAAAAGGTACTGCCACAGTGACAGCTTTGTACATTTTTTACTGAGAGTGTATGCATAGTTCCCTGCTGATTCAGACTTTTTCATCGGCGAAAGCAATATTATGGATAGAGGACTTGTGTATTAGCTGGAGGCAATGGTTTAAATAAATTTAAAAAAAAAAAAAAAATAGATGACCTTATTACAAAAATGCACCTTTTTGCTTCACAAGATGTTAATTTAGAGTTGTGTGGATTAATTGTGGATTATTGTAATGTTTTTAATCAGCTGTTTGGACTTTCATTCTGACGGCACCCATTCACTGAAGAGGATTCATTGTTGAGCAAGTGATGTAAATGTAAATTTCTCCATATCTGTTCTAATGAAGAAACAAACACATCAACATCTTGGATAGTTTGAGAGTAACTAGATTTTCATTTCTGGGGGAACTATTCCTTTAATAATTAACTACCTGCTGAGATCATTAACACAAAATTCTCACTTTCATGGAAGTCAATGACAAAAATCTGCTTACCTTTGGCTTTGGGTCTCCGATGATCTTGCAGCTGAAGGTCACAGGCATTCCCTCGAAGACCTTGTAATGCTTGAGCTTCTGATCGAAGAACGGTGCGACCTCTCCGGGTGTGTCTTCATCATGCTGAAAGTCATCATCAGATTCCTCCACAGGCGAGCGTTCCAGACGGAACTCAATCTCACTGATCAACCGCTGCTCGAAGCTGGACACTTTATATTCCTGTCACACAAACAAACACAAGAACTTTAACTTATGACCTTCTCCTCAACTTACTAACTCATTCAATCACTCATTTTATTCATTCAAACACACATCCTCTCATCACTGTGTCCTATAATCTATTCAGTCTTGTATCCAACTCTTATTGCCCTTTCATCTAGTCTGTTTCTAGTCTTCTGTTTCTTTTTATTTCACTCTGCAGGCAGAGGGAACATCTGGAGAAAAGTGTGCGCTGATGACACATCACAACAATAATTGCAAGTTTAAGACACAGCTGCAGCAAGAAAACACACACACACACACACACACACCATCATAACTACATACGTAGACAACGAACGCTCCCTCTCCATCTTGTTCTCTTGCACGTCCAGCCACATCCTCCCAAAAGCATACACACATGCACATTTCCTATGCAAACACACAGACAACTGCTATTTGCCCAAGGATGTGTGCTCAGCGCTAAGCACACTTTAAATTTATGGCACAACATTAACAGCATATCCACTTCCCACAGTTCAGGGAAAGAGAAGCATGTGCATTTTAGTGTCTCCACTCGAGGGCAGGAAATGTGTGAAGCAGACGCATGCAGTCTCTGATCAGTTAGCAATAACAAGACGATGTTAGGCACCCAGCACAGTTGTTTTTTTTTCCAGATTTTTTATTTTCATATGATGTTGATTGGCCTTTTCGGTGGCCAGATGTTTTTGTATAATGATCGCTAAACCGACTGCTGTCCAAGGCAAATTACTGTATTGTTTTTATGAAATTTAGAAATTGTTTTATTTTGTTTCTTCTTACATAAAATAATTCCAACTCACATTCTATTTCATGTCCATTTAACCTTTTGGCAAATATCTAAGTAATAAGTGGGGTATTGTGCAGTCAGTCATTATCACAAAATAAACCCCTTCATAGTCATCTGCAATTTATTACAACAGCTAAAATACAATGAAGCATGTGAATAACATATTTCATTATATAACAAACAGCTAAGATTATATATCAAACATACTGTATGTTTGAGGTCAGTAAGATTATTTATTTACATTATTATTATGTTTTTAAAAAAAATCTATTTTTTGCAGTTATTTTTACCTGTATTTACAGGCTGGATTTATTTAAACAAAAATACAGTAAATCAGCAATATTGTAAAATATTATTAGAATTTAAAATAAAAATATTCTATTTGAATATATTTTAAAGTGCAGTTTATTCCTGTGTTGGCAAAGCTGAATTTTCAGCAGCAATTATTCCAGTTTTCAGGGTTACATGATTCTTCAGAATTTGGTGCTCATGAAACATTTAAAATGATTGTTAACGTTGTTGAAAATAGTTTAATATTACTTAATATTTTTGTGAGAAATGATACTTTTCATGATTCTTTTATAAATTGAAATGTCAAAAGAACAGCATTTATTTGAAATAGAAATTGTTTATATCAATGTAAAATTCAGAGCTAAATTAAAGTATTTAAAAAAAAAAAAAAAAAAAATCTTACTGAGGCCAAACTTAAGCAGTACTGTACTTTCCTCCAAATATTGGACCCCCCAGGAGTTTTGGTTCAATACAAACACTGAACACACTGCTTATTTGATCAGTAAGATTGCAGTGTAAATCTCTGTATTTGATGATTTTCCCAGAGAGTACAATAGTCATCACTGTCGTATCGCCGTCAAGGACTGCTTAATCAGAACGCAAATATTCCATAAACACAGACACAGAAGAAAACACAGTGGATAGAGTAAACACACAATCACATACAGTAGTGACTGGCCAAAATATGAGGGTGACCACACACAGAGGGGGTGAGAGAATTAAACATCTGGGGGTGGTCTCATGAGGTGAAGCAAAGGGAAATACACCGGTGAGACAGACTGAGAGAAGAGCGAAATATAAGGAGGACAGACAGGCCACTGCTTGATGTTTGTAATAGACGAGATGAGTATGAATAACCTTTTGAGGGACAGACTCTGAGTCAGCTGAGCTGCCTTCCTGTAGAGAGATCAGAAAACAGGCAGGGGGGTTGAGGATGATGTCACACCCTGCGCAGATTACACACCTATTGCACAAAAGTGCACAATCACACACATTACTGTCAATGTGTGTTTGTGTTGGGCTGCTAATCCTGCTTTTATGAACTTACCTGCTCACACACCTCCAAAACGCCTCACTGACACACTCTCCTTTCCAAAATGACATCACTTCACAATGTACCAATGCATTTGTGCAAGCACATGCGGGAGCTCGTAGCTATTAGCCAAATTAAGACGCATTTACAAGCACGCAGACAAACCACAATGCTCTAAACTACATCCAACCGCCTAGCCGTACACTGGTAGTCGTCGGAAAAAGTTGTGTGGATGGATTTGTAATGGATGCATTTTGTTTAAAAACAGCTTTGTTGACTGTGACACAATGAGGACGTTGTGTAGGTGGGATTGTGTGTTGTGCGAATCTGTGTGTGTTTATACCTGTGTGACTGGCTCCTCCTCCACCTGTTGTGTGTTAAACACTGTGGCAGCATTGTCAGCACCCAGCAGTCTGCGAGCCATCTTCTCCTCATAGGTTAACCTCTGAAAGCAAGCAGGATTAATCTGTCAGAGCCTGGGTTAGTGTGTGAGAAAACACACACGCGAAAGCATTGTGATTATTGGGTGGCCTGTACTAGTGAATTCAAAGCTATTAGTCGTGCTGAATATGTGGTGGGTTTTGCTATGCATTGTGGGTTGATTTTAGGGCTCCTATAGTGATTGACCACTTCAGTTGGAGGAGTTGGTGGTGGAAGGTAATTTTCTCCATTTATTAGCTGCATTTTGTAAGAATGAAAAGTTACAGTGAACCTATATATTTAAAACTGAAAATAAAAAAGAAATTTCAATTACACTCAGCTAAACAGTTCACTCAATTTACTCTTGCACATATTTAAACTTAGCATGATATTTAACATTAGATTTAACATCAAATGTCACTAGTTTGTGTCTATTCCCTCTTCTTATGGCTTGAGTTTGATGGACTACTTTTGTTTTTTTTTTAGTACTGTCAAACCGATTAATCGCAATTAATCACATGCAAAAAAAAAGTTTGTGATTACATAATATATGTGTGTACTGTGTATATTTATATGTATCTACACATACATGTATATAGTTAAGGAATCTTATATATATATATATATATATATATATATTTATTATACAAATATTTCTTAAATATATACGTGTGTGTGTGTGTGTATTTATATATACATATAAATATACACATTACACACACATTATATAAACACAAACTTTTATTTTGGATGTGATTAATTGCGATTAATCGATTTGACACTACTACATTTTTCCCCATTTTTGGAGGTCAATAGCATCCATTCTCATCAATTGTTACTGTTTACTAAAAGCATTTTGATAACCAAAAGCTGAAAAAAAATATTAAACTAAATTAGAAACGTTGCCTTGTCAACTTAAATAAAGTTTAAGATATTGTTTTAGTAAAGTTAAAACTAAAACAGAAATGAAAAAAAAGAAAAAAAAAAAAAGAAATATTTTTAAAAAATTAACTGAAAATATAAAAACAGCTAATTTAAAATATTAATACATACTGTACATTTAGAGTTCTAAAATAACATTGGTTCCCATTTACTTCCACTGTATGGAACAGAACATTGTTCTTTTTATTTTGTTTTTACTCCACAGAAATCATTCATATGCATTTTAGAACAACATGAGGGTGAGTTATGACTTTTTAATTTTTTTTGGTTGAACTATGCCTTTAAAAGAAAATTAATTACCAAATATACTCAAACATGACTGCATGTGTTATTGGTTAGACTACATTACATTCAAGATGGTAATGCTAGTAAGGCTAGTATGATAGTACTATTAATGATGTACTGTAATTCTTTAGTAATGCAAACATAAGACCACTCACACACATACCTGCTGTCCATTGCTGAGTCTCTCCTCTTTGAAGCGTAGTTTTCTCTCCAGGTCTTGTATGACGGCGTCCTTGGAGCCCTGGATCTCTGAATCAGAGATGATTCGTGGTGTGCGGGGTGTAGTCTTACGTGGCAAAGCCCTTTTAAAACACAATCAGAAAATAAAGAAAAAAAAAGACTTTAAAGCAAAAGATAGCAGACTGAGCATTCCTCTAAGTACATAATCTGTAGCTGTCAACTTCCTAAACACAGAAACAAGTATGAAACAGAGTTGTACTGTATTTCCCCATCCATAAAACCTTTCCAGATAGAGGCCAGAACTAAAACAAACACACAAATGAACAAAACCACAGCTTTTACAATACACTGCAATACTAAAGTTGGCATTGATGAGAAGGATGTGGGATATATTTTTTGCATATGCACTGGGAAGCAAGAATAATTTCCGTTATCTGTTTGTGTGCGTTTTAAAATTCCAAAGCAGTCTCGTTATCTTTTCCCCTCTGGCTCTGGAATGCCAGGAAGAGAGAGCGAGGAATAAACTAGTGGAAAATAATGGCAAAAACTGAGATGAAGAAGTGGACTATAGGAGCAGCAGCTTTGAAGACAAAAACTCTGGATGACTGTTTTAAACTCAAGTTTACCAGAAAGACCATCTTCAGTGAAGATCCTAATCATAAATCATGGGCAACATCAAATCAATCTCTGGAAAACTCTTGTTCAGCTTGTATTTGCATCACTTGCAGTTTTAGAATAGGGTTAAGTATGTTTGTATGAAGGAGAGAGGGCCATTATTGTGAGATGTAACAGATTAAATATCTTTCAAATAAACAGCTTAAATAAACATTGACTTTGTTTACCCACCACATCTTGAATAATATACTTATGTGAAACACCTTTCATTATTGAAAGTGTACAGCGACCAGAGGTTGTCTATCCCCGTGTTATTTTAATAGTATTTATAAACTACTATAGTATTTATTAATATTTTGTATTTTGTTTATATTTTCTGTTTTAAATTTAATTTAAGTCATTTTGTTGTGTTGTGTGGTTTTGATTTTATTTCAGTTTTAGTAATTTAGTTGCTTGAACTTAATTTTTGAATTAGAAGAGTTAACTTTTTTTAGTTCAGCTTTATTTCAATTAGCAAAAAAAATTTTAATAGTGTTAGTTACAATAACAATACAGGTCTGTCAAGCTCAAAAATCACAAAAAAAATAAATAAATAAAAGTAGACAGACTATTCGATCACTTTGAGGGGAACATACAAGTCCTTAAAATCTCAATCATTTCTACCATATTCATCTGGTGCATTGTGACGCATACAAGACACACAAGAATCAGTTTTTCTGGTCGTCTCCTAAGCATTTTGGATACTCTGTTTAAAAAAAAAAAAAATCCTCTTTTTGTGTTCAACAGAATAAAGGTGGTCATACAGGTTTCAAATATGAGAGTGAGCAGATTATTTTTTTGTTGTCCTTTAAAAAAAACACTCATTCTCAACTAAATCTATGTGCTTTACATTTCTGTAGGCTTGAGAATGAGAGGAAATCTCTATAATACACAGTCCTTACCCTCAAGGTTCCTCAGCTCCCACTGATCCTAGTGTCTCCATAAACATGCCATGGAAGAATGCATACAGTAGGCTACATGTCTTCCATGCAGCTGGAAAGCAGGAGCTGCATGCCAAATTACTTATCAGCCCATGAGTTCACTCTATATGCCCTTTGTAGTGCTCTACTGTAGCCCATGATGAAGCGCTCTGTCTTTATATAGTATAGAGAATCAGCTTGTTAAATCGTGATGCAAAAAATACAGTTTCTGGGTCCAAGGCGCTACTCATTTCAAATGAGCAAAATGTATTCATATCACACATTTAAGCTAAGCTACTAAGCTCATGGCATCCCGGACTCCAATATTTTAATGATTCATAAAAAAATGAATCACTGCCTGGCCATCTGAGATTTTTAGGTAGTACCGGTTTGTTTCTGTGTGTTGTTTGCGTTTGGCATCTGATATAGCATTTGGACCAGAAACTGTGACATCAGATTTAACAACCAGATGACTGCACACCTTCAAGAGGCATTTAGGATGTGTTTCAAACAGATGATTATGGATACTCACACTGTGCCATTACCCTTGGGCAGCCCCAACGCATTCACTGGTGGTGGAGGAGGTGTAGCTGGGAGCACCGACACCAGAAACCCGGCTGGTGAATGGGGAGTGGACGTGAAAGGCGAGGAGGTGTCTGAGCGGGTGGGACTCGACGTGACAGGTGGAGGAGGCGGTGGAGGTGGAGGAGGGAAGTCTTGTGGCAAGCCAGCAGGAGAGGACAGAGTGCTAGAGCTGAGAAAGGGCGGAGGGGGCGGCGGGAAAGAAGGTGAGCTGGGAGACTCCACGCTGCTTCCTTTGGACAGCGACGGCTGCTGCTGGAAGAGCGGTAGGGTGACGCGGCTGAAGGGTTTGTGGGACGTTGTGGGAGACAGCGGACTGGAGCTCGAGGAGGTTGAGGACTGTGTGCTGTATCCAATCGGTCCCCCGCTTGTTGTGGGACTCTGAGCAGCGATGAACTGCTTGGGCCGGGCGTAGTTGAAGGTGCTTGTCTGCATGGTGCTACTCTCCAGCTCCTGGAAGGAAGGAGGAGGTGGGAGAGGCGGAGACGGAGGCGGGACTTCCTGAGGAGGGGGAAGCTGTTGTTGCTGCTCGAGAAGGATCTGATCTTGAAGTTGCTTCAGTTGTGCCGCGTTTCTGCAAGGAAGAAAATTAAACAAATGGATTGTTTAGCATCACTAACTATACACATTGTACTACAAAAGTCAGATACTACGTCCATCTAACTATAATTGCACAACCTGACAAACATTAACTGAACTAATGTCAACATCTTCAGATAATGTTTGTAGAGCATGTTTGCTGGGACTAAACCTGGCTAAATATAACTGTGTACACAATTATAAAACTGATAGTTCCAGTCCTAATTACTCAATACAGCATTCCTACCAAGACCCATGATACAAAAAAGATGTTCACCATATAATTAATCTGAATCTGCTTGGGTTTTATGGAAATTTGTGTCCTTTCATTATGTAGTATCCTTTTTTATAAAAGAAACAACATAGCTTTTCAAACACGGTAGCTGATTTTTAGTTGGGTGGCTGGTGGCATCACCATCTTAAGATGGTTTGATAGCTGGTTTGTTTCTGGTCCAACATGGGCTACCAGCTTGCATGAGCTAAATGACTGCATTTTAGGCTCTCATCATACCTTATTGCTTAAATTTGTTAAATATTATATTTAAAAAAAAAAAAAAAGTAAAATAAATTGGACAAAACTACATTTGATTTAATTCATGTTTTTAAATGTAGTTAAATATAAAAATAAATTAATTTAAAAACAATTTAAAAATGACTTTTACTTGGACAAAACTGTTTAATTCATGTTTTACATGCAATAAAATACAACAAAAACACCACAAAAAAGAAAATTAAACGAAACAAAACTTGGTACTGTAGACGTAGCGCTTTATATATTTCCATCTTTACTGATTTATTAGAGACGGAAAGCCACACACAGTTCAGCGAGTGATGTCATAAAAGGCGCTCTCAGGGTCAGTGTATCATTCTCACAGAATAGATGGCCCATCACACAGGAGGAAATGAACTCCAGAGCCTGCGGTGGTGTAGCGTGTGTTTCTATAAAGGACATCTATGAACGCACACATGAGTGTGTCTGCACAGCTGCACATGGGGAGATGATTTCATGCCTGGTTGTTTGTGTGGTTATGCATGTCTGTGTGTATTTGTGCTGAGTTTCTAGGAAGGAAACTACAGCCCACTGAAAAGCGCGTGATATGCTATCTTGGGTAAAGTTTAAACTACACTGTCAACAGCATGTAAACGGATGAGATGGAGATTTCAGCGATGTGTCGTGTGAATATGGGTGTGGACTGATGATTGAGCGTTATCTGTCCTCATGGTTCACCCACATACACAACAACACTGGAGTGACGTCCACATTGTCCTTTTCTCTGCTAAACAAGAGATATTTGCTGCCTACAGTCATAGATTTCCATCATCTAAATTACTGCGTCCCTGGAAGACGTTTTGTTCGAAACACAATTTGTCTCTCTTCTTCTGCAGACTCAGCCCCACTCTCCCGCTGCTTTTTTTTTGGCAACTCCTAGCCACTTTCTGTGAGCCTCAACAAACGGATAACCTTAAATGAACTGATAACCAAGTCCAGATGCTTTTCATTGAAATTTTAACATTGGTCTCCTATAGCCGCATTCAGAGCACCATTCAACATTTTTCTGCTAGTTGCTCTGTAAAGAAAGCCAAAACTTGAATTAAATGCGTAATTTCAACGTGTTTCACAAGAGGATCAGAGTGGTAGGCCAGCCACACTCCAAACCCCATTTAATCGAATTATTTCCAGATGTTGACTAATGAGTCACTGTGTTTTCCCTCCTTCTTTCCATTTTTTTGTAATGGAGGTGGAAGCCCTCCCTCCAGCCAACTGATAAATCCTCAGAGTTTGGGTCAAAAAAAAAAAGAGAAAGGGAGTATTCAATTTGTGTTGGTAATACTTCACCAAGCCTTAACCTAAAACCTAGAGTGCAAGTTTATCAAATAAAAGGATTCATTGAAGAAAAGAAGAGATTAAATGATATAACTTTGTTTTGGCGGCACAAATGGTGATTTGGACCACATTAAAGGCATAAATGACCACCTAAAACCTTGCCTTTTCCCTTTTTTCCCCTGTCCGTATGTTCAAGTATCCATCAAAAGAGCACTTTTACAGGAATACTTTGGCAGCTGGTGAAAGGCTCTTGGACTCAACTGCCTGTGCTGCTTTGCTTTCATTCCTTTTTTGGCTCTGTTATGAGTCTGAAGCACCAGCGGCTAGACTCTCACTTCTCTACCTTCTTGTTTTCTCTCCTTCCCTTTCTTTAAATGTCTTTTTAAAATTCCACAATGTCTCCCTCTTCATTTTAACATCAGAAAGATCAAGAATTGCAAATCTGTCTTTCTCCATTCTTTTGCTTTTCTCCTTTTCTCCTCCCCCTGAGTGAAAGCTGTTGATTAAGGACCGGTGGAGATCTGGCATTATGAGCCCCTCCAGAAATACCGCTCCGACTCTTAATATCCCACTTAATAGTTTCCAGCATTCAAGGAATATCATTGTGTTCAATCACAGGCAGCCATTTTCTAAAAATAGCTCTTGCAGGTTTCTCCACTTATTTTTTCCTTTTGCATTTCTGGAATTCCTGATCAGTAAACCTGGGTTGATGAAGGAAGGTCAGCCGGTGCTGAGATAATCAGATTGCCTTAAAAGGCACTGAGTCTGAAAATAGAAAATTCTACGGTACCTTCCTGCTTAAAATCATGTTCATTCATTAGAGAAATTTCAGACCCCAATATACGCATACAGAACCAACAATCTGTGTGCAGTGCTTTTCTTGAATATTTACTGAAGGAATGAACACAAATATGCAGCAAACAGAGCGTGACATTAGTTCAGCTTTTTCCAGTAACATGGCACTTGAACAAACAGTGGTGAAAAACACTATATCTTCATTTCCATCATTTAGTCAACCATGTTTTCCTAAACTGTAGAGATGTAAAGTCCAAAGCATTCTACAGAACTGTTTTGTTTCACATAAATGAACCGATTCAAAAATGATTCGGTCATTTTGTGGAATTTGAGATCTTTTTTAATTGAATTCTTTAGTTAATAAAATTATTTAGCAGTTATTAAGTTTTTTTTTGTAGTATGCAGCTTAAAGTTATCTGTTCAAATATAACGGTAACACTCAAATTATTCACTCAATTAAAAACCATCAAGGCATAAGTGCAAGATCTGATGAAATTACATCATCTGATAATTGTGCATTTAAAAATAAACACATTGCCCCCCTTAGTCAGCTTTAAAGTAGTTTTGAGAATTTTTTGGTATCTTACAGTGTAGATAATCACTTTTTCAAAAGGTTAGTTTGACTTGGAAAGCTACTGTACAGTTTCAAAGTAGGTTTGCCAACAATATAAATAAATATGGCAGGTCTACACAAGACATTTAGGCTTTTTTCTTTTAAATGGATGGGAAGGAATGGGATCAATTGTGACTCAAGCGCACGTCGCCCACATGGCCACGGCTCCAACCAAAATCCCAGTTGTGTTTTTCAAGTCTACAGCCCTTCCTCAGCCGTGTCTGCTGTACTCAGGGTCAGTTCTGTTATAGTTTGAGTGATTTAAAGATGATAATGGGAGAGGGGTACATATGGCTCTGTGTCCATATGCTGATAGCATGCAGCACTGCTTAAATAATCACAGTCTTCTGTCAAAGGTTACATGAAGTAACCCATTCAATTTTCCACCAAATTACAAGGTTTGTTGCTAGTGGAGATGAAGCAGACTCCTCAACAGACACAAAACACACTCTCATATTCCTGCACTTACACACATTCCTGTCTAATTTAGCTACATGTCTATAAAATGCACTTACACAAATCTAGTTCCTACTGTTTTATGAGAACTTGACCTTAAAACACACACACACAAAATCGTCAAAGACGTCTGTTTTGAATCAGAGAACTGTTCAGACATCACTGCTAAAGAAATTACAGAAAATGTCTAAACATAGAGCTTATTTTTAAAAATATAATTTAATAAACCATGATTAAATTCAATTTAAATGAACTAAAACAAGTAAATAAATGCCAAAAGTCAGGGTTTTCTAAAATTACAGATACTAATACAAGCATGCATTACAACATGAATAAATTATGTGGTAAGCATATTGTTTAGCTGTAAGCTGACTTGAGCTCATCTTTTACTAAATGATGTTTGTTTATTATTAAAGTCTATATTGCCTATCCTAATATAATGCCTTTGTTCTTTTCTTCAAAATCCACTTCATAGAAGTCACAAAAACCATCCGCAAAACAGTGCACATATTTTTCCTCATCTTATCTTCCTCTGAAGTCTGTTGCATTGTATCTGAATCACATGCAGGCATGAAAGTAAGCTGTTGAGTTAGCCTTCTTTCTCTCCTCCACACCATAATTTAAAACCAAGAGCTGATGTTGTTCACACTGCATTAAACTACAATTTGTTGTACCATTAAAACACAATCGTGACATGAGGTCAGACATGCGCTCATTAGCTTTGAAGTGGTGACATTTGTCAGTGGCATTTGCGCCCCCATAAAACGGTGAAAAATACCTCATAAAGTTGTTTACAAATGTGCCCTTTACAAAATAATGGTAAGATACGGGTCAGTGCAGATTATGGTTTAAATAGACCACCAATCAGCTTCTATCCAGAGTTTTAATATCACTGCATCAGACACGGGCTGGTGTTAGTTAGTCTCACTAAACAGAATAAGGTCAGTGTATTCTTCACTCTTTTTTTACTCTTTCATCTCCTCGCACAGTCCTACTAAAGTATCTTCTGAGAATTTTACATCTACTCTTCTAATCATTAATTAAAATCAAAAACTGCATCCAGTAAACAGATTTTCAGGTGTTTACATTCATCAAAAGTCTGTTAAATATGTGTTGAAGAATAAAACAAGAGCGATTTTATGGTATGTCTCTCTCTTGAGGTCAGGTTAAGCGTCGCTGTTTTGGCTGTGCGCGTAAGTGGAGTTTCTACTGTTTTTAACCAGCTGCTATCACAGGAAAAAGCTTCAAGACGACAGGAAGTTGTTGAGTTTAAATATTTGACAATTAGAGGACTCCTTATGTTTACAGAGCACGTTCTGCATTGTGTGTGTGCACGTGTCTGTGCGCAAGACATGCAAACAGAAAATATGGAATAGTAATGAGCAAAAACATGTTTATAAACTTTGTTCTGTATTATTGCATAAAAATTGTATTAGACTATAAAATTAGATGGTCCTGTCAAATAAAAGAAGATTTATCCTAAAACAGCTGACTACAACAAGAGGCCAGAAAAAACAAATGTTTTCTGCTACTGTGGTAACAAAACCTTCTTCACTGAAGAAGTGTTTATCCAATAGAGTACACAAACTGAGATCAAGAAACGTGGGAAGAGACTGAGACATTCCAGAAAAACATGCAGACACACACACACAACTACACAATGCAGAGCTGCACACCTGGATCCAACCGTAACCACACCCGTCATGTCATCATCACTACATCATCATGCCCCTGGATGATTAGTTCTAGTTAACCAACTGATTCAATGCTGAAATATGATTGATTCAGGGGATTGATTCCATGTCAGTGTCTGAAGAAATAAGTGATTCATAGACTGTCTGACTACACGGTAATTTAGCAAACTGGCAGTCAATGAAACAGCTGCAGGACGGATGGATGAACATTTGAGACACAGAATGAAACAACCTTCCACTGTCAATATTTCGAATAGGAAATTCTGTATAATCTGCAAGAAAAGCAACAACAATCTGTATTTCAGCAAAAGTATAAATAGAAAAGTTACACTACACTAGTTTGGGGTCAGAAAGTTTTTTTTTTTAAAGAAAGAAATACTTTAATTCAACAAGTATGCATTAAATTGATCAAAAGTGACAGAAATTTACAATCTTACAAAAGATTTCAAATAAATGTTTTTCTTTTGAACTTCCAATTCATTAAAATAATCCTGAATTTATCATGGTTTTAACAAAAAAATATTAAGCATCACAACATTTTTCAACATTGATAATTAAAAATGTTTCTTGATCACCAAATCAGCATATCAGAATGATTTCTGAAGGATCATGTGACACTGAAGACTGGAGTAATTGCTGCTGAAAATTCAGCTTTGCCAACACAGCAATAAATTACACTTTAAACGTATTCGAATATAAAACCGTTATTTTTTTATTGTAATATTTTACAATATTACTGTTTTTACTGTATTTTTGGTCAAATGAAAGCAGCTTTTTGAGCATAAGAGACTTTTCAAAAACTTTTTTTTTTAATCTTACCGAATGCTTTATAAAGAATTTAGGCCTGTGTTTCTCATGGTATGTTTCTGACTCAACAGTTAAAGCTCTCCAAAAAGTTGAATCTCTTAATTGATCCCATTTAAGCCCTTGCTGCTACAGCACTTTTGAAACAAATTCATAACTTTTAGAGTCAGAGTTTAATATGTTTCCTATTTATTTGTTAGTCTATAACATCCAAATGAGACTCACCATTTCAAACTTTCACTCTTTAAATGCACTTTTATACACATTAACATCTGAATTATAACCACACCCAAACCCTGTCAGCTAAGTGACTTCAGCTTTCTTTTATAGTTTCACTTCACCATGATCCAAATACACCCTATATACAGTCACGCTAACCATTCAAGAAGCAACAGATCTTGTCCTTTTTCACTGCAATTTACAGTCCAGCCCTACAATATCCCAGAGTTTTGAGTTCTTAGATTGCAACAAGACTCATGTGTCAGCAAGAAAAAGTATCCTGAAAAAGTGTCTCTTATTTCCTGCAGACACTCATACACACAAACACACCCTTCGGAACACCGTCTATTCATCAAATAGCTTACAGACTGTGAGCAGGAGACTGCATCTGATCTTTCCATTATATCTGAACATAATAGCAGTGCTGTCACTCACACAACCAAACTGGACACACATTCTCTCGCCACTAATGTGCATAAAATGATCTGGATTCTTGCCATGTTACAGTGAACAAAACTTCCAGAAATCTCCTACAGTAATTTTGGCCCTTAGCTTTTCTAGAGGTCAACAGAGTAAATAAAGTGGACCGCCTATGCACACACACGCACAAAAGGTCTGGAAATGCAAGTTTTCGAGCCCTTTCTCAGATTACATTGGTATTGGTTGAGCGTGTTCCTGCTTTAGGAGCAGTTTGACCCAGATCTGATCTCAATGTGGCTCCCACCCAAGCCAAGCGGCTCTACACGCTCTACACTCCCTACCAGACTCCTAGAGGAAATGTCCAACTTTCCATAAAGACGTCAGGCCAAAATAAAAAAGGCTCTCTCTCTTCTCCAGCTCCCACACTCTCACTTTCATGCTTTCTCTTTCCTCCTCCTCTCTTTTTCTATTCTCTAATTTCACCTTCTTGCATTCTCCAAATCTCAGACTTTGTCTCTCTCCTTTGGTCAGTCAGCCCTCCATCCTTTCAACTGTCTCCATCCCTCCTGTCCACCCACAGTCTGTTCTTTGACCTGAAAATTACAAAACTGGAAAGCACTTTCTCAAACTGGCAAGCTTTAATCTGATTGGCTGACATAATCCACACAGGGTTTTGTCAGTCCGCCTGAAACAAAGTCGTGTTTACAAGGTATTAAGTTGATACAATAAATGCTTTTGAGGAAATAATCACTGGATTTGCCAAAGTTTGCAAGACATATTGCTTTAATGACTAAAAACATTTAAATTTTTTCACGCTACAAGGAAATTTAGGCATCAGACAGATTACTCTTAACATTGTTATTCAACTATTAGTATTTATAAAGCTTAACTTTAAGTGCTTTTTAGATGACGGCAGGGTAATATATACACTACTGTTCAAAGGTATGGGCTCAGTAAGATGTTTTCATAAGATGTTTATAATGCTTACTAAGGCTGTATTTATCTGATCAAACATACAGTAAAAGCAGTTAATTGTGAAATATTTCAATTTGAAATAACTTGTCTATTTTGATATTTTAAAACATAACTTATTTCTGTGATGCAAAGCTGAATTTCAGCAGCCATTACTCTAGTCAGCAGTGTTACATGATCCTTGTTATCAATATTGAAAACTGTTTTACTTAATATTTTTGTGAAAATGTGATATTTTTCAGGATTCCTAGAACAGAAAAATCAAAAGAACAGCATTTATTTAAATTTTTTTTAAATAATATATATTTAAAAATACATATCTTGCCCATCCCATACTTTTGATCTGTAATTTATCATACATATACATATTTTATTATAATCAAATATATATGAAACCAATACAGAAGCAATATACTGTGCATTCTGAAACTTTTAAACAGACAGAAATTTGTTTCCTGCCCAGTTACTCAGAGGTGTGTTTGAAAGACTACTTTGAAAAGCATGAACGAAACCTTCGGTCATGGCAGTTACAGAAAAAGTTAAAGCGCTTCATTTTCAGCCCCATTCACTGTTGTTTCATTCTCTTCCACTCTATTTATCTTTAGTCGCAAAGTCTTGACCTGCACAGTCCATTATTCTCTTTTGCTTTCACCATCTCTCTCAGACCCTCCCCCATCTGTTTCTCTCTAATTGCATGCACAGCACATAAAACAGAACCAGACTGTTTTCTTTTCACATAGAATGTCTCATTGCATCCCTCTTGCTCGCTCACATAGTGTATATGTCTAGATTGTGAGCTGAAGACATTCCTCTCCGGATTGGCTGAAAAGACATCACCCATCACCATCAAATGGGGTTACCAGCAGGGAAAGTGAGAGAGAGAGAGAGAGAAACGGGAGGGGAATGAGCAGAAAAGAAATAACCCCTAAACAAGGCAAACTGAGCGACGAAGAGAGGTAGAGTCCAAACCAGTCTCTGCTGGCAATAAAACGGTTAGTACAATGGCCTCTATGAACCAAAACTCCACTAAGCTAACCATCAATTAATGGTGTTACTGCTGCCTTGAGTGAAGTGCCAACCCATACACATATTAAAGTGCTAAACATTCAACCGTTTAAACTTGGAACGCAAAGACAAAGACAAAGCCACTAACATAACATCTTTTCCAGATATTTTGGAGGCTTTGAGTTTGAATAACCTACTTTTCTTGCCAAAGCCCTGTGCAAAACTGTGCTGACTAACAGTATTTTCACTGAGCAGAGCATTACTAATTTGTTTTCTGTAACTCTTTTCTATTCTTCTTTCTTCTCTTCAAGTATATCACTTTCCTATCGGATATATATCTCTATTCTTTTATTCTCATATGCTGTATATAAACACATCATATCAGTTGACTAGATTGTGTTCTCACTCTTTATTCTTTTCTGTTGTTGTCAGCTTTGATTCATAACTTTTTTCCCCAATAATGCATTCTGTTGCATGTAAAACATTCTGCCCTAAATATTAAAAAAGACAAAAGTCTGCACAATAAGTTAATGCACAAAAAACGAAATAAACAGGAAAAAACCTCCATAATTAACCGTTAAGTGTTAAATGGTAACATTTCAACATGTTCTCTCACATATATCAGATTTGCATCAATGAACAGAAATAAGTTACTTATTCATAAAATGACCTACATTCATCCATGAAAGTTACTCTAAACGTAGAAGAAAAGTTTGTACCTTGTTAAAATTATTCCCGTCGCAAGTAGGTAATTCCTTACAGGTGTGTGTGAGCGTGTGTATGAGGACTGCGTCGCTCACTCAGCTGCTCTTGTCTTTATATTGAACGCGCAGACACGCGCTGAGTGACGCGGCGTCTCGCTGTAACGCTCTGCTCTGACTCACTGACGGCAGCCTGCGTGCTAGTCTGACACAATAAAAGTCCGGCAACTCAGAACCTCCGCAATAAAAGTCCCCAAACTTTATTTAAGCTCAGCCATAAAAATGTAAAAAAAAAAAAGAAAAAAAAAAAAGTAATGTGTAAAAATATTCGTTTAATTTTTAAAAATATATTATTTGAGCTAGTACATGTTTTAAAGTTTTTTAACACTCGACAACACAACTAAATGATGGTGAGTTTCAGTGTTGAGAGATGTTAATCAAAATTGCAAACAAATAATAAATCTTAAATCTTTGATATTTTTCCCCACAGAGGGGGTGGTCATGTATAAATCCAGTTTTAATTGGTAGGCCTACAAACAGACATTTATATGTACAAAACCAGCTATTAAAAAATAAACAAACTATTCATGTCACAGTGTACCACATTATAATAAAATAAATCCAGATTGTTTAATATAAAACATCCAGAAAGAGTCAAATGTAAGCCACTTACATCACTCCTAATCCATGTGCTTGCCTTAGGTTATTCCTCTACTGTTTAAACCTTCAAATCTAAATCTTAGATAACGTCTCGCTCTTGGAAATGATATGAGTTTGTTTTAAAAACATCCTCTAAAGCATGTAAACTGAACACAATGGGAAGACAAAAAGTAAATATTTCATAATTTCACATGCTATTTTTGTTATACACTTCAAATTAAACAAAGTTAGAGTAAAGAACAAAAACATTGTCTAAACCTTGTAATTATTGTTGGTTTTTTAATCTTTGATCATCTACAAGGCTTACTTTTTCCCATCAGTCAGCCACTTTGTTTGAATTTCAAAAGATTGTTTTAATCTGAGATTGTTTATTCAGATAAATCTGTATATTTTGCACTGTAGACACAGATTACTGACAATTCTTGGATAATTTCTACATCTGCAGTAGATAAATTGTGTTCTGCTGTGTTATTTGTGTATGTGTGAACGCATTCTGACTTATTTTAGACTAATGGGAGTATGGGTGCAGTTATCATTTCTCTCTGGATGTGTAATGTCTATTTTAAGTAGTGCTCTGTATTCTTCTATGTTCCTCTCCTGGCCCGTGTGTGTGCTTGTGTTGGGGTGCAGATGAGTCGCCCCCATGACTCGCTCCTACGGCTGGCAGAGAGGAATGGTCTGTTTAGCGCTAATGCTCATTCTCAGGAATGACTCATAACAGCCAGTAAATAGCAAGTCGATATCTGCTGGTGTCAATCACTACAATAGCCATCAAGAAATTAACAAATATATATAATAATAATTTTTAAACTTAATAATATACATCTTTCTTTTTACACTAAAAGCCTAATACTGTAGATATTCAGATCCGACTCATTTTAAAAAACACTGATAAATGTACACACTTTTATATTATATATATATATATATATATATATATATATAAAACTTACAGTGACTAACAGTGACATAAAGTGATAGTTCACCCATATGAAAAAAATATTCTGTCATCATTTACTCACCCTCATGTTGTTCCAGTACTGTATGACTTTTATCTTCTGCTGAACACAAAAGATTTCGAAGAATGTTGGTAACCAATATTTGGTGCTGAATATTTCCATTGTATGGACACTTCAAAATATTTTTTATGTTCCACAGAAGTTACACACTTCACCTTTAACTGTCAAGCTGCCCACAATAATCCTAAATAACCCCATCTGCAAACAATGCAATTCCCAGAGTGCCTGAGACTGTGAGAATGTGTCATAGATAGTGTTTGGGAGAGAGAGACACACACACTATATGTCTCATATGCCAGGCATCTCTGTCGCTGTCCAGACATAAAGACCTTTAAGCTCTTGACCAGACCATCAGTTAAGACTAACTTTCCATCTTGTCAACACACAAGTGCCCCGCTCTCTCATTACAATATCACCCCCATTCTCGAACAGTCATACACTTAAGAAATAGTTTATCTAAAAATGAAAATAATACCATCTTTTGTGTTCTGCAAAAAGTCAGTCATACAGTTTTGGAATGACATGAGGGTGAGTAAAGGGATTTTCTTTTTTGGGTGAACTATTGCTAACTAAATCCATTCTGTTTTACATCAAACATCTATAAATATGGTCTTTTTTATCCATGAATGTGAACTCCCACTCTGTATTTCCAAACCAGTATCTCAAAAACTTCCTAATTTCAAAATGACTCATTTTTCTACTCTAAACCACTTTTGCTTCATTCTTTCACTTTTTCTCTCTTTCTCCAGTCTTCTAGTAAAAGATTTTTTTTTATTATAGAGATGGCCTGTTCTGACTCTCTCTTCCATATTTGGAAAGCTGCTCTATTCCCAGTGGGTCACTTTAACACCACTATCCAATACAGCGCCGAGCCTCCGATCCCCCAGCCAATCCCGCATCCCACCCCCGTCTCCTTATAAGGACTGTACATAGTCAATAGTGTTTGTCTTCACTCTGGACTTCTTGGCCACACTGTGCTGCTCAATCATTCTAAAGTAAACTGGCTGAATTGGTCAAAAACAAAGCTAATGTTTTTACTCTGCAAGTTAACTATGATAAATTTGTTAGTTTTTTTCATGCTGGGGTTATCAAAATGTGTATTTTATATTATAACCACATATAAGCATCAGCAATACCTACTTTTAGGCCAGAAATGAACACTTTTGTTTTGAAAGGATGTATGAAAATGATCAAAAGTGACACTAAAGGGGTTTATATGTTACAAAAGATTTATATTTCAAATAAATGCTGTTCTTTTGAA
>JAFVLL020043370.1:0-14270 GCA_021397915.2 Tor tambroides
TATCTCTAAACTCTTAGGATCTGTATTACCTTTTAGTTTACTTCTTGTAAGAATGAGACCATTGTACCAGACGCCCTGAGACAATTCAAATGATATCAGATAATGACTGTAAATATCACTTGCATTAATGTAGAACATTATATTCTACTATTGACCATTCTGAGTTAGTTGAGTGAAGGGAAAGATGGGTGAGGGGATGAAAAGGAACTGATGCATATGTGAGAGAGGCGTTTTCCTGCATTTTCTCTCAGTGGGATGTGGAAACAGATGTCTGTATGTTAATACACTGTGTGTGTGTGTGTGTGTGTGTGTGTGTGTGTGTTGTCCATCTTAGAAGTTCAAAGTGTCTGAGGTAGAGACCTGCACGGGACAGATTTTTTCAGTCCCGCTCCCGCAAGATTCTGTCCCACGCCCGCCCACTCCCGCAGAAATATATCTTATCTGGTCCCGCTCCCGCCCGCGACATTCATGTTTTGTCCAGCTCCCGCCCGCATAAAAGTAATCTATATAGATTTTGTTTCTGTACATCGAAGAAATTTACATGAAATGGTTCTGTAACATCTCCTAAACTCCACAACATCCCAGCATAAACTCTCCCAATAAAATATTTGTTATTTAGGCTAAGCATCAACATTCACAAACCACTGTTATTTTTAACAGAAAAGCAAGCATGGGCTGCTGCCAGCATGGTTAGGCACGTGGCAACATGCGAGCAGCGCTTCCTTTATTATCACTAAAAGCTGACATCTCAGTTCATCGCGATCTCATAAAGCTCTGTTATAACACAATGAATCTTTCACAATGTCCACACTTCGTGTATTAAAATGAGACGATTCGTGAACACGCAATTTTCAGCACTGTGAGTAACCTCTGACCGGCCATTACATTCCAGAAATCAACAGCTGAGTCTGTGATTGGCTGCACTGCACAACCCTTTAAACACGTTATAAATAGAAACTCTGGCTAGCTTATGTATGTTAATCATTTTAATTTTAATATTAGTTGTTCCTTTTGCTTTTGTGTAACAGATAAATAACAATTTATTTGTTTTAGACATTTTTTGTTTAGATCATTTCTATTTTGCGGGAGTCCCGCAAATAATTTTATTCTCCCGCATCCCGCACACACACAAGTCTCTTCCCACCCGCACCCGCACTCGCCCATCAAGAGTTGCCCCGCGCCGCACCCTGTTGTGTTGGGTGCTGCGGTACTCACGCGGGAGTTCAGGTCTCTAGACTGAGGTTCTGTAATTCTTACAGAAGTACAAACAACTATTTATTTTTCCAGCAGAGGTGGAAAGAGGTCAGAAAAAGACAATTAGACTCTGCCAGTCCACAGTTAAATATAAACAAAAAACATCAAGAGAAAACAAGAGCAGCAAAACCATGGAAGACCACAGCAATGAAAGGGGCTTTGTTGCACAAATAATAAAGAACAATTGGAGCACAATAATAAAAGATGGAAACAATGAAAATCTACCAATGTTTGAACTCCAGCTGGATGAAACATGGCAGAACAGTGATGGATTCTGCAGAAGAAGGACATTTGGGAAAGAAAATGCAAAACCGAACAAGACCATTATGATGATTGGAGCCACAGGTGCAGGAAAAACCACTCTAATAAACAGCATGATCAACTACATTCTGGGAGTGAAATGGGAAGACGACTTCCGGTTTGTGCTGATAGATGAAGGGAAGCAGAAATCTCAGGCTGAAAGTCAGACATCGGAGATCACAGCATATCAGATTAATCACATGAATGATTTCCAGGTTCCATATTCTCTGACTATTGTGGACACACCAGGCTTCGGTGACACCAGAGGAATTTCACATGACCAGAAAATCATAGCACAGATTCGGGAGTTTTTTTCTGCCCAAGGAGGAATCGACTGCATTGATGCCGTGTGTTTTGTAGTACAGGCTTCACTTGCACGTCTGACGCACACACAGAAATACATATTTGACTCCATTCTTTCCATATTTGGGAAGGATATTGCTAAAAACATCCTTATGATGGTCACTTTTGCAGATGGGAAAACACCTCCTGTTCTTGAAGCCATTAAAGTCTCTGAGGTGCCCTGTTCTACCAATGAGTCTGGAGAACCACTTCACTTCAAGTTCAACAACTCTGCTGTGTTTGCTAGCAATAATAAATCTGTAGAGGATGATGAGTCTGACTGTGAAAACTTTGACCAAATGTTCTGGAAGTTAGGATTTTCTAGCATGAAAAAATTCTTCATATCTCTTAACAAGATGGAAACCAAGAGCCTGTCTCTGACACGGGAGGTCCTAAAAGAGCGGCAACAGCTCGAAGTGCTTGTGGAAGGCCTCCAGCCCCAAATCAATGCTGGTCTGACAAAACTAGATGAAATCAAGAAGACAAGATCTGCTCTGGAGCAGAACAAGGCTGAAATGGATGCCAACAAGGATTTTGAATATGAATTAGAAGTAACTGTCCCAAAACAGATCGAAAACAAAACAGGCTACTTTTTGACTAACTGCCAAATTTGTCACTTCACATGTCATGATACATGCTGTATTCCAAACGACAAAGATAAACATGGTTGCGTGGCCATGAAACATGGAAAGTGTACAGTCTGTCCCGGAAAATGTGTTTGGAATGTGCACTTTAATCAGAAATACAGATGGGAGTATGTCAAAGAAAAGAGAAAGGAAACTTATCAGGATTTAAAAAAACGATTTGAGGATGCACATGGACAGGTCATGTCAAAAGAAAAGATCTTTAAAGAGCTTGAAAATGAGCTTCAGGTTGTCCAGGAAATTGTGACTGGACTAATTGAAAAATCTCAAAAGTCCTTGGAGTGGCTGCAGGAAATTGCTCTCAAGCCCAATCCTCTTTCCACCCCTGACTACATTGATCTGATGATTGAGTCTGAGAAACAAGAAGCCAAGCCTGGATTTCAAGATCGCATTCAGTCTTTAATGGAAGTCAGGAAGAAAGCAGAAACCATCAGTAAGGTTTCCACAGGAGAAGCACTTCCAGAGGATTTGAAAGAATACAAACCTGAAACGAGAAAAGATGACTCCTTTAATGCAATGGCCCTGGTCAGAAAGGGGATAAGCTATGTTGAAGAAAAAGCAACTATGCTTAAAAACACTTTCATACATCAAAAATAATAAAAACATGTCTTAATTCTGTGCATGATGTACAACATACCTGTATTTCAACAGCTCGGTAAATGAAAAGAGAGAAAATCATATATCCAAACCTGATATGTTGTATTAAATGAATTAAACATGTTATGTATGATACAAGAGATCATATTACATGAGAATGCTGTTTTGGGATTGTGTAATTTTATTTTCATTGATTCCAGTTATTCATTCTGAATGAACAACAAAATAATCATGCAAGTAGTGTTAAACATTCCGTATACATATATATATATATATATATACACTGTAAAAATTGATAAGTTGACTTCACTTAATCACTCCAAAAAGTGACAAGTTCACTTAACTTTAAAAAAAAATTGAGGAAACCCCTTGCCTTAAAATGATCAAGTAAATAATAATTTAAAAAAATTAAGTTAAGTGAATTTTCAGGTTCACTTAACTTATTTTTTTAAATTATTATTTACTTAAAAAATTGAGGAGACCCGTTGCCTTAAATTTTTTTTAAGTTAACTTATCACTTTTTACAGTGTGTGTGTATATATATATATATATATATTGTTGTATCCAAATGGTTATATGCTAATTACATAAGGGATTTTTATCACTGGAGTTTTTCTTTAAGGGCTTGTTTTTGCACCACTTATTTTGACTGATATGTCATTTGTACCATCTTTCCTGGCTACATAATTGTAGAGCTCACATCTTTTATGTAGATGATGTTCCATTTGATTAGATCCATGTTTTCTTAGAATTTACTGCACTGAATGTACTATGGTTCTGCCACTGTAAGAGCTAAACAAACAAGTCTGCAGAGACAAGATTTGCTTATTTTGCTAAAGTGTGTAAAAACCGAAATTGTCTGTCTTTACAGACGTAAATGACCGGTCACAGCGACCTAGTCACAACAGATATGTATGACATTTTAATAATGGGAAATACCCTACTCCTACTTCAGTTTCATTTTCTGCTCTTGCTACTCAGGGGATTCCTATATTCCTTTCCTGCTCATATAAGATAGCCTACTATATAACTCAGATGATTAGATGATACTAAGATAAAGGCTCAGATTATAGTTGTACTTCTTTCATTTGATTTTTATTCATTATAATCATTGTATAATGATATATTCTTTACCTTTGATTATTAAAATTTGGCTGCATTTTTTTGCGGCTATTGAAGCAATATACTCAAAAACAATATATACAATATATTTACAGTATATATTAAGGTTGTATTTCATGCCATTTATAAGCTTGCTGTGTTATTGGAATCTATGGTATTGTTGTAATCTTTCGATGTCTAATGTCTCACGATCACTATTGTTTAGTTTCACATGCTTGGTGTGATTTATTTAGAATTTAGGATCATTTAATCGATGCATTAACCCACGTAGTATATAAAATTAAGGTATGTACTTTGTGTATGCCAAATACCTAATGTTTGATTTCGAATGAAAGCTAGTTGCGTCAGCAATAATCTGGTGTGGATGAAAATTGACTTTTCTCATCATAATGTATGATTAATACACTTATAGGAATCTGCTAGTATATGCTTTTCATGTTATGGAACAATTCAGCAAAGGATTTACTCACGGAAAACTGAGCCCTACAGAAACGCTTGTGATTGGATCAAACAGAAAAAGGGGCAGACTGAAATCAGCCCGTTAAAGACAGACACCCAACTGTGGTGTGTGTTCTCTCTCTGCTTGCTCGCGCGGTGTTTGAAACTTCGTGTTCTGCTCTGATCGCGCTGTTAAGTGCTCCCAGCCATTAAGATCTGGCCGAGCATTGAACAACGATCAAGACTTAGTCAAAGTTCTAAAGAAACTTTAACACCAAACTTCCTAAGAGCGTCATCACTCCACAGAGAAACCAACCAATTGCAAAAGGGCATCCCCAGTGACGACGACACATCAACAGCCAATCCGCGCCTGGGATTCCCTCAACCAGGAAAGGAACGAAACTCAGTTTAAAGCAAGTGATATCAAACAAATCCCTTTAATTCTGCTGAACTGGCTGTATTCATCTTTAAGAGTAAAAATAGTGAAGTTCTTTGCTTGTGACTCCCTCAGGTTGAAGTTAGAGCATTAGAACCTTAACCTCTCTTCAGATCAAAACAATTAATTGCCTGCAATGTGTGTGTTTGTGTGTACGTATTCTGTTTTGTGTTATTTAGCTTAGTATTGTGGTAGAGTGGCAAATAAACTTTGATCTATTAGGAAATCTTTTGTCTGGTGCCATGTGATTTTCAAGTCTTAACTATTTGTCAAAGATCGCGTTACCTATGCTAAAATTACCATGCTCAACATTACCTAATCAATTCAGTATTACTGTGGCCACGGGAATAAAAGTGAATTGTTAAGAGGTACTGATTTTAATGCCTGCTGGACAAGTTGTTAATGAGGTATCGTTAATAAGGTATAAGTTGGACATTTTGATTAACATCAGTTAATCATATAAATATCGAATCTTAAGAATGATTCCCTAAAAGTTCAAATTAAAGTAATAGTTCTAAAGTTACTACATATAGATAATAAATGTAATATAAAGAAAGACTGTTTTTAAATATACATATATTAAAGGTTTTAGTATTTATGTCAGGAAATCTGAAAATCTCAACAGTACAGTTCTGACAAGCAGAGGCGTCATGCCCATTCAAACAGAGGGGGCACGTGCCCCCCCAGATTTTTGAGCCGAGTGGATTTTGAATGCATCTTTCAAAAGACAAAAAACAGCCGAATAATATATTTTTTAAAATATTTCATACAATCACACCGGCGTGATTAGAACGTTCTGTGTGGCACGTCCCTGCTGAAAAAAACAATAGACAGCATCACAAGATTTGTAATGGTTTTACTGGTTATAATGGGACTTATATTGGTTTTAATGGAAACTGTAATGGACCCTGTGGGTCTCTACTGGTAATTTGTCACCTTCTATTGGTGGCTTGTTAAAACCACTAAATCCTAATGGAATATGTCCCAAAACACACTACAGAAAACCATTTTTTAATGGTTTTAATGGTAAAAAGTTGATGGTTTGTAATGATTGTAATGCTATTTGTAGTGGGAACCATTAGAATTTCTGCGATGGGGTTTCTATTGTTATTTTTCAGCAGGGGTCACCAGCTGCTAAATTCAAATCTGCGTTCGCTGGCTGGTGCTGAGCCAGAGACAGACACGTTTTTACAGCGCTGCACATTATAAACCAATCATACAGGATTCTTTTGAGCTTATGAATCCAATGACCAATCAGAGGCGTTTAGATGAGTCATCTCCTCAGAAACAACAAAGTGCAAATGTGCATACGAATGTAAGTAAAATATTAATTTCACAGTGTAAACAGCTTCAGTGATTTTAATGGTTTTAATTCAGTGAGTTTTTGAGAGTGCTTGAACTAGACTGGAGTCAGTTAAAATGTTCTTTGATAATGTAAATGTCCTTTGCTCTCTTTCTGTACAATAAAAGTGTTATAACTTGAAATGTTTTTATTAAATTCACATTAAATACAAAGTCAGTCATGTAAGGAATAATTGACTTCGGTTCGTTGAATTATTAGGAAAATAATGCACACCCGAGGTGGTGATGCGGCCACGACGGCGAACGCTTATCAGGTCAGCTAAACGCTGGATTTTCAAAAGTATGTGAAATATTTAAAGTTTGCGGCATAGGAACTTTAAAATACATCTGAGAGTTTCACACACCGGTTTGTTATTGTGACGACATTTCCATGCCCCGAAACATGACGCTGAACAAAACGAACTGTGATTTCTCTTGGTCAGTGAAAGCTACCTTCCAGACATGAGGTCTGGCTACACGAGACTAGAGATCAACTAACATAATATATAAAGATGCAAAATGCATTTATAGACTATGATTATAGACATTTATAGATTACAGATATTTCATGATATAGTTAACTCGTTTGGGAATATTGCGAATAAAAAGGAAAAAATAAATAAAACATAAGCATATCAGTTATCAGTGCTATTGTGGCTGCTGTGTCACATGAAAAGCATGTGCCCCCTCAAAAAATTGAGTGCATGCTAACAAGTCGTCACCTTGGAATTATAAGGTTCTATCTGCATTCTGAGTGGTTTTGAGATATTGAGCTTCAAAGTTTTTGCATTACATATAGCAAAAATGTTATGGGGAACAAGTCTCTTTCCTACATGAAAATGATAGAGACCCTAAATGTATTCTAAATGTACAATATCAAAATCCTCTCAGATTTTTAAATGGGGATTTTTGGAACAGGTCAAATGCAGATAGAACCTTCTAATTCTAAAAAGTCATTTTCTGCTTGGAATTATAAGGTTCTATCTTGCAAAACATTAATTGAAGCTGCAATTTTCAAGAAATACAAATAGTTTTTTATCATTTGTTTTAAAACATAAAATTAGTGTTGTAACAATGTGTCAACATGTATGAGAAAGGTAAATTTAATGCTTTCTATCACATTTATTCCATATTTTAGGACAAATATTTTTTTTCTTGGTTAAGTTAGGCACAAAAGGCAATACTAGCCTAAATATTTTGTCCAGTGCGAAAATGTTAATTTTAGCTAGGATTATAGTGGGTAATTAAACACATTATTGAGGGAACAGTTAAGGCAGCTAACGTTACTCTAATCCATCTGGCCAGGACTTTATTACACAAAAAGCGGGACAGGGAAAATGTCATTCTCTTTAAATCAGTATGGCCGAGATAACATGCTGACGTTTATTGTTGTAATTAAGACCCCATCATTTCAGTTGTTGACTATTTGATATTTAAGGCTTAATGTTGTAAAATTTAAGACATTTTAAGACTTTAAACTGCATGAATATTTCGCCAATCATAACATATTCGGGTCTTTAGCGACCCAGACTGCCAGTACGGATGCATCTCTAACTGCTGCAATAGCAAACTCTCCTGATATTTTAAGAACAATTAAAAAAAAAATAAAAAAAAAAATAAAATAAAGCATACTTCCTTACCTTTTGAAACTTAGAAGGGTTCGAGTTGAGCAGATGATTTTACCATCACTGCCATCGTCAGAGCTCATTTCCCCAGTATATATTCAGCATCTGCCTCATATTCGCGATCTCAATATATTCTCAAAACTATAGTTTTCAGCATCTACAAAAAACAACATTTTGATCGCTGGTCACCACATCCACCATCAAACGACAGAGACACTTATATTTCATTATGTACAGTAATTGCTCTGCAGTAAGGCCATTCAAGCCAGTTCAATTTTTGCAGATGATATTATTTGTTTTATGTAAGCGAATTATGAGTGAAAAATCACGTCATCATTATGTTTTAAACAGTGCCACTTACTGGAAAAACGGTAAATTGCACATTGATTTTGCAGACACGTAATTATGTTGTTTAATGTTTAATCTTTCCTGCTGTTACGGAGCAGTCCGGCGACATGACAAAGAACGTTGATCCTGATTGGTCCTCTTGCGTGCATTCGAAGTGCTGATTGGCTGATTCGCAGATAGAACCTTATAGAACCAAATTAGAGTTCGACTTTGCAGATAGAACCTTTTTGTTTTCTAAATAAAAAGTCCTAAAATGTACAAAACTTAAAAAAACCATCACATAATGTAAATAAGTTGTCACAGAATAAAGATATGTGAATAACTCAATTTTGACAAAAATGTCAGATAGAACCTTATAATTCCAAGGCGACGAAGTACAGTAGGAAGCTACCAAAATGTCTATTAACGCAGCCAAGAGGCCACAACGTTAAAACCCAGGCACATGTGAAACTTGTTCGCGAAATCATCACCAGGTGGCGGAAAGGGACGGTTGACACCATTGCTAAATAAAGCTGTAATTGTCACATTTTCACTTGTAAATAAAGATAAGAAATAATTAAATAAATCAGTGGTAATATTACAATAATAGGCTAATAAAGCATTATAACATTTAATCTCGAATTTAGCCTAAATGTTCCAGCTATTTGACCACTGTTACAGTGAATATGTTACGGCAGTGCTTGAAGTGTGCTTACTTTTTACTGTACAGTACCAGCCAGTATTAACTTGGAATGTTTAGATTACATTTAAGGAGGTATGCATTATACCATAAAAAATAAAGCGATAGAAAAGGTGGCTTATTGTTATGAGAGTTATAGGCTAGGCCTAGTTCCAACACATATTTTGGCATTATAGTCACATTAATGTCATAAATGAAAGGCTTGAAACTTATCCTATCAGCAAGTCACACATAGCCTACTTATTCGTTATCTGTCCCTTTTTTTAACATCTATTCCTGTATACAGAGCCCATGACATGCCGAAAATTATGTCCATGAATCAAGAAAATCACTTTTTATTATTTGTTCCTTTGTATGAATTAAAACATGTATAAATTATAATTAAACCATGTTTTAAATAATAATAAGAAGAAGAAGAAGAAGAAGAAGACGACGACGACTACTTTTAGTTTGGTACAGAGTTTCAGCATGTGGGAGATTGGGGGAAAACGTAAAAAAAAAAAAATTATTAGACGACACAATACAAATTAAAATTTCTGTATAGGTAGACTACTACATATTAATTTACATGTTAGCCTTTTGTAAAAGTTCTTTTGCAGATCGGAAGAACTCATCTGTGTGCTGATTTGACGAATTTCTCTAAATGACAGAAGACAAATCCTTATTCACAACATTTGTTCCCAAACGCAGAAATCAGGCAGAGCCCTGCACAGGCCTTAAATTTGCGCTTTAGCCCGGCCCTAGCCGGACACGTTCATATGGAGCAAATTTTGTGCCAAAATTATACAAACAAATCCAGCGTTTTGCAAATAAACAATCTGCTTTGCAAAGAAAAACTCAACTTTCAAACAAACGCAGTGATTTGCAAATACAAAACTCTATTTGAGAGAAAATGCAGAGGTATGGACAAATATATGTATTGTGTTACAACTGTGAGACTCATTTGCCTTTTTATGAGGAAACTTGGCTTGATTTTCTCACATGCATGCGAGCAGATTTCTTTTCCAAAAACAGCAGATGGCGCTGTCGGTCAATTTACGCTAGTCTCCCGAGACCAGAAACACCTTTATCTTTTCAGACCAGAAGTGGGGAACAGGTGAGTTTCTGTCTCACTATCTCTGTAATATGGTCGCTTTGTTAAAACATCTGTTGTAAAGATTCTGAGAGACATTTGTGGCACCTTATAGAATTACTTTTGTTGCAAACAACCTTATGACAAGTAATTTTCAGTCTAATATAGGTCAAATTCATAAAGAAAAATCTCTGTAAGTGTCTTGCGTTAATCAGAGGATCATTTGCTTGCTTCTATGATTCTCATCATGGTTTTAGGTTTGAAAGATCTAAAAACTTGAAAGTTATATCATTGTTTAATCATACTGCTTTTCATCATCTTGTAGAGATGAAAACATAAATACACAACATAAAAGTCTAAATATTTAACTGTAGGGCTGTTTGTTTGAGTGTTTGTGTTTTCCTTGTATGTTTGTGTTGAGTGTTTGTTTATTTTTGTGCATGTGTTGAGTGTTTGTCTCTGTGTGTGTGTGTGTGTGTGTGTGTGTGTGTGTGTGTGTGTGTGTGTGTGTGTTTGGGTACCTGTTTACATTTCCAGTTTATGTTTGTGTTGAGTGTTTGTTTATTTTTGTGCATGTGTTGAGTGTTTGTCTCTCTCTCTGTGTGTGTGTGTGTGTGTGTGTGTGTGTGTGTGTGTGTGTGTGTGTGTGTGTGTGTGTGTGTGTTTGGGTACCTGTTTACATTTCCAGTTTATGTTTGTGTTGAGTGTTTATTTTTGTGCATGTGTTGAGTGTTTGTCTCTCTCTCTCTGTGTGTGTGTGTGTGTGTGTGTGTGTGTGTGTGTGTGTGTGTGTGTGTGTGTGTGTGTTTGGGTACCTGTTTACATTTCCAGTTTATGTTTGTGTTGAGTGTTTGTTTATTTTTGTGCATGTGTTGAGTGTTTGTCTCTCTCTCTCTGTGTGTGTGTGTGTGTGTGTGTGTGTGTGTGTTTGGGTACCTGTTTACATTTCCAGTTTATGTTTGTGTTGAGTGTTTGTTTATTTTTGTGCATGTGTTGAGTGTTTGTCTCTGTGTGTGTGTGTGTGTGTGTGTGTGTGTGAGAGAGAGTGTGTGTGTGTGTCTGTGTGTGTGTATGTGTGAGAGTGTGTGTGTGTGTGTGTCTGAGTGTGTGTGCGTGTGTATGTGAGAGTGTGTGTGTGTGTGTGAGAGTGTGTGTGAGTGTGTGTGTGTGTGTGTGTGTGTGTGTGTGTGAGTGAGAGAGTGTGTGTTTGAGTGTGTGTGTGTGTGTGTGTGTGTGTGTGTGTGTGTGTGTGTGAGAGTGTGTGTGTGTATGTGTGAGAGTGTGTGTGTGTGTGTGTGTGTGTGTGTGTGTGAGTGTGTGTGTGTGTATGTGAGAGTGTGTGTGAGAGTGTGTGTGTGTGTGTGTGAGTGAGAGTGTGTGTGTGTGTGTGTGTGTGTGTGAGAGAGAGAGTGTGTGTGTGTGTGTGTGTGTCTGTGTGTGTGTGAGTGTGTGTGTGTGTGTGTGAGAGAGAGAGAGTGTGTGTGTGTGTGTGTGTGTGTTTTCATTTTAATGTGTACATTATTTCACAATGTGGACGTTCTCTGTGCCTATGATTTCCATAAATAAAGAGATGGAGTGTGTTGTTGCTTGTCTTTTATTTGCTTGTGTCAATACATTGTGTGCATACAGAAGCATACAGACCCTTAGTCTCTACCACATTCAAATTAACAGATCCAGAGAATTACAGTAACAGAGACCAACAGAGGAAAAATATCATAAAAACATGAATGAGGAAGAAATATGAACATGGCTTTTGTTTAGAGTAATAAATGATGTGATGCTGAATGAGGGATGAGAGCAGATATAATAATCACATTAAAGCTTCAGACAGAAACACACAACCTCTGAAGTAAGATATTCATTCTTTAACCAGAATAAGACTTTTGACATGATAATATTGTCTTGATTATTGTGTGTGGTGCATTTTATGTTCCTGTTGAATTTTAAGACGGATTTGTAAGATTTCTGAAGATGGATTTTTAATTATAACTGAAATCACGTTTTACACCAAAATTAATCTGTGAATATTTGATATCTGAGTTTATCTGTTTTTCTTCCTCAGAAATGGATCACTCTCTATTTTTCATTCTTCTTCTCATTGGTGAGTGTGTTTGTGGTTTTATTTCTGGTTTCTAGTTTCATTAGGTTTGATCCTGTTATGAAAAGCATTAAATCAGACCCTCTCTTTCACAGCTCTCTGCTCTGTATCTGAATGTGTTCAGCGTCAGTATCACGGTATGAACGAGAGGAAGACCTGGACTGAAGCTCAGAGATACTGCAGAGAGAAATACACAGATCTGGCCACCGCTGACAACATGAACGAGCTGAAGAAGAGTGTTGTCGCTCTATACGATGATTTGTCACAATGGAAACTTCCAATTAAAAAGCCTAAAAATCTTAGAAATCTAAATTGATCTTATATTATTATTAATAAACATACAGAAGTGACTATTCAGCTTGATATTTTCAGCCTTCAGTACCTCAACACAAACCTACAAGGGCTTCGTTTTTCATAAGTAGATTAACCATGAAGGAATGATAGTCCATTTCAACATAACCCCTCGTTGCTGAGAATTAATATGAATATCTGCAGATTCATGAATCTTTTTCTCATTTGTTTTTCTTATAAAGTGAACACAGGACTCGTGCTTGTCAATCAGATGATGAATTGGAGAGATGCTCAGAGTTACTGTAGACAGAATCACATTGATCTGGTGAGTGAGAGAAAATCATTTATCTGTATCTTATGTCTGGATCGGTCTGTTCAGAGTCAGAGACTCGTGGCAGTGGTCAGATCAGAGTGAGTCCTCATTCAGATACTGGAGGTCTGGTCAACCTGATAATTATGGAGGTCATGAAAACTGTACACGGACTGAACTGAACATTCAGGGACAATGGAACGACGTCGTTTGCACCACTCAATATCCTTTTGTGTGTCATGAAGGTGAGTAGATCCTCACAAAACACTCACAATCCATCCATCACCTGCAGATCTCTTAAAGTTGACGCTACATGTCTGACATGACAAATTCATCCTCAGTGTTTGTTCTGCATGTTGTTTTTGATCAGTCTCTCTCTAGTTTCTGCTTGTGGTTTGTTTGGTTTCCAGATGAACTGATTGTGATCACAGAGAATCTGACGTGGGCTGACGCTCTGAGATACTGCAGACAGAATCATGTGGATCTGGTCTCGGTTCATTCAGAAGAGATTCAGCATCGTGTGATGAACGTGGTTAAACGGGCGTTTACTGTGGAGGTGTGGTTGGGTTTACACAACTACTGCATCATGAACATGTGGCTCTGGCTGAGTGGAGAGATCGTGTGCTATCAGAACTGGGCTCCAGGGAACGGAACGGCACCAGAAAACTGCAAATTCGAGAAGAGAAAAGGAGCAGTTCAGTCTGGAGGAGATCAGCCTTCCTGAATCTCACAAACTCAACTTCATCTGCAGCAGAAATTAAGAGCTAATGTGTTTACTTACATTCACGGTTTACATAGGCTACTTCATTATTTTTCTGATTTACTTTTATGTTTGATTTGTTCTTTAGTAAGTTCTGAGTGAATCTGCTTATTGGGTTTTAAAAGTAACCAGAAATCTGTTCTATTTCTGCATTATGATATATGTGTCTTTTAGTTATAGCTATGTTTTGCACTTATATCTTTTGAACACAAACACATGATAACAGAACATCAACTCAAATAAACTCATCTACAGCCATTATTGTCTCCCATTTCCTGATTTCCCCTCAACGTCACATTAAACTGTAAATTATATGTGGGCCAGGGATTCTGCAACATTTGAACTTGAAATATATATATTTTTTCAACTACATATGTGACCTTGGAGCACAAAAGCAGTCATAAGTCGCTGGGGTATATTTGTAGCAATAGCCAAAATTACACTGTATATGTAACGAGGCGTGAGGCATGAGGATCCATTTGCAAGGCTTTATTAGAAGGCATGATCATGAAACAAGCATTGGTCGGTACACAGCAAACAGGCATAGACGAGGCAAGACAAAGAATAATCCTAGGGCAAGCGTAGGTCTGCGATCGGCGAACAATATCCAACA
>JAFVLL020043372.1:0-26291 GCA_021397915.2 Tor tambroides
GGGATACACCTGTGTCTGAAACACTCAGAACAGGAAGTTCTCAGGGTTAACCAACCACATAAACGTGTCTCTACCATGCTTTAAGCTGAAGTTACGTTCTGTGCTTTTTTTGAGTGTAAATTTGTTGTAGCAGACGCTTTTATATGAACTTAACCCTGTTTACATTGCAATGCATGTTGCTGAGCTATTCATTTGTCTTTGTAATCTTTCATCAAAATATTCAAGCTCTTCAGGTCCCACACTGCTTTTTGTTCACGTTGAATATCCTGTTTTGGAGATACGTCACATTGCTGGGTTTCGAAGGCCTTTCATGGTTGCTTTAAACATTTAGCCTTTTGCTCAACGTTGCAGAGTCTTTCTTCAGTAGATAAAAGCATTCGTGTAGTTGTGGTTTGAAATGTTTGCATAGAGGAACAGAGTATGAGTGGCAGTAGCCTTGATAGCTTATTTGTTTACAGCCTAGCAGGTTTTAATGTAGGTTTTAGTGTGAGAACTAGATGGAGGTGGAGGGAGCAGAGGGTAAGAGAGACTGTAAACGTCTTGATGCCCTGTGATGAGTCATGAGCACATTGTAGGATCTGCAGTTTTTCTTAGTTTAGCTGTGGCTTTTCCACTTGAAATTTCCCATTGAAGGCCCTGCCCTTGGACTCCGCTTTGCTCCATATCAGGGAAAAACTGCAAAGGCCAGACCAAAGCCTTTTATCTACAGCTCTAAAACTTTACTGGTCTGGATGGCTCATTTGAATGGTATTTCAAGATTCATTAAAAAGTACTATGACTCTTCTATGGCTCATGTACTTGGATGTACAGTGGCCCCAAAAGTATTTGGACACTTAAACTAAAATGTATAGGGTCAGTGAGATTTATTTATTTTTTTTAAATTAAGTTTTATTCAGCATTGGTTGATAAAAAGTGACAGAAATGTTTTGTAAAACCTAAACTTTATTCTGTGAAATGTATTGACTGAAAAGTGTACAGGTTTTTTTTTAATTAATGGCACTTGTTTTTATATTTTGTTAAATAATATAAATTAATTCTACATTAAAAGTGTCCAGAAGTGGCCACTCTGTATCATGATAAAATATGATTACCTTATTCACGTATAGTCATTCTTTAAAACTCAGAAGTACCATGGTACTTTTGAGGTTTTAATAGACACCTGAACTATCAAGAAAAATGAGACATATTTGCTTAGCAGAGAGTCAGTCGAACATTTTCTCTTATTTTCATAAACTGAGTGGAATGACTGTCATTTGAGATTCCACATGTGTTTACCCGCTCATATTACTTGTCTTGTGCTGACTGTGTGGTTTAGGAGCTTAAAATCCTCGCTTTGCTTAGTGACACACATACACAGACTACTGATTAACCTGATGGTGTGAGATATTCTGTAATCCATCTGGGATCCTTTCACTCAGGCTTATAGTTTGTCATGACTGACAAGGGCGAACACTGTGTTTGGAGTCGAGGGATTATTATAACACCAACTCTCATTACATTCCTTCTGACAGAGGTGCACTTTGAGATGAAATTTCAGTGGTGAATTGCATCTTTTCACCGTACCCCCATCAGGTTGTTCATGCCTGTTTGCATTCATTGTGTTCCAGCACACATGCTTCACAGGCATGAACAAGTCAGGCGCCCTGCTCTAGTTCCTTCCCAAACATGATGACCTTTGTGACCCTCGCACACTGTAGATAGAACCGTGATGTCCTTGAAACATGAGAACGAAAGCCATTCTGTGTGTTATCTGGTTCATGGTACCATCCTTCACATGCTTATGTCCTCATCCTTTTAACCGCTCAGGATAAATCAAGTTTTAGAGTTCAGTAATGGTCTTTATCAAAGACCTTTGAAGTGAAAACTTTATGAGCTCCCTTCTCACGATCACATTGAGATTTGTAAGGCATGGGTTAACCTTTAACCAGGCTCTCTCCTCCATGAAGATAAGTCATGCAATTCGGGCCAGGTGTGGCCTTGCACCGACCACAGAAATATGCATATTGTGCCTGAGCGCTCCAGAGCTGTTGGTAATTTTTGTGAATATATTGTCTCCATAGGGGCGGTGGTTGGAAAGTCAATGATTGATTGAAAACAATATTTGTAAGATCTTCACAAATGCACATAATGTATACTGCACTTACACTATGTACTCTGTCAAATGAAACAGTTTAGACTACATTCAAGCAGGTGCTGTTTTCCAGTTGAATGAAATAATGTTTCAGAGGTGTGATGTGGTGTTACTAAATTTATTACAAAACATACTACTGCAAAATGGGATGCAGCTTGAGGAAAAAAATGAGTTGGTATTTACAGTCAGTGTACACTCATACTAGTTTTACTTAAGGAGTTAGAAGAGTCACAGTTGATAGGCTCTTGCACCCTATTATAGGGAGGCATGTTTAGGAATTTTATCACATGTTGATATTAGCGATATCGCAGTAGAGTGTGTGAAACTCAGTCCTGGCATGTTTCAGAGAGTTCAGCATCAGCATGCCTACTACACCTCATTAAAGTACCTCATTTCCCAGACATGGCAGTTGTTTCCAGACGTGGAGTGACTCAGTTAAAAAAACAAGTGATTTACTATGTAAGACATGCGGTTGTAAGCTCTATATGTATATATTCCGTAATTGGAAAAGAATGGATATATGATGTCATTAGAATTTGATTTGTTGTCATAGATAATGAGCACATCAAATTGTTGAGCAATTGTCCTTAAATATGTTCAGAAATTGTTTTAGATACATTTAACCATTACTCAGACCTGAGTCATCCAAGATGTTCATGTCCTTCTTTCTTCAGTCGAGAAGAAATTAAGGTTTTTGAGGAAAACGTTCCAAGAGTTTTCTCCATATAGTGGACTTCAATGGCAGCCAACGGGTTGAAGGTCCAAATTGCAGTTTCCAAGGGCTCTACACGATCCCAGCTGAAGAATAAGGGTCTTATCTAGCTAAACGATTGGCCATTTTCTAAAAAAATGAAAAATTTTACTTTTTTTTTTTTACCACAACCTCGACTTCACGCATTATGTAATTACGTTGGAAAGGTCACTCGTGACGTAGGCGGAAGTACTGACCAAGTGTTTACAAAGCAAACATGCAAAGAATGTCAAACGCCCTTTACAAAAAAGGTGAAAAAACGATGTTGGATGATTTTGAAGTTGGAGGATAAAATGAGATGGAGTTTTTCACCCTACCCTATACCTTTTTGAACTGAAGTACACTGACGAAGAACTAACCATGTGTCTCCTTTCCAACGTGATCACGCTGCATGTGCTTTGCAGAGCTAGCGCAAGATGAGCATTTGTGGTTAAAAAGTATATACATTTTTATTTTTTTGTGAAATGACCAATGGTTTTGCTAGATGAGACCCTTATTCCTCGGCTGGGATTGTGTAGAGCCCTTTGAAGCTGCATTGAAACTGCAGTTTGGATCTTCAAACCATAGGTCCCCATTGAAGTCCACTATATGAAATTTCTTTGCAGCTGAAGAAAGAAAGACATGAACATCTTGGATGACATGGAAGCGAGTAAATCATCAAGTGAACTAATCCTTTAAATGAAAATACACTGTCGTCCAAAGGTTTAGGATCAGTAAAAAATTTTGTTTTTTTGATGGGAATGAATACTTTTATTCAGCAAGAATGCATTAAATTGATAAAGTTGCAGTAAAGGAATTTGCAAAACTGTTCTGTTTGGGAAAAAATGCTGTTCTTTTGAATCCTGTAGAAGGTTATTACTATTATCTCAAAAATATTAAGCACCACAACTGTTTCCATCATTAATATTAACAAGAAATGTTTCTTGAGCAGAAAATCAGCATTTTAGAATGATTTCTGAAGGATCATGTGGCACTTAAGATTAATGGTTTCTGGAAATTCAGATTTGCCCAGACAGGAATAAATTACACTTTAAAATATGCTCAAATAGAAAACAGTTTGATTTGTGAATAGTATTTCATAATATTTTTAAGTTTTTTTTGGTTTTTGACTTATTTCAAAAACAGCCGATCACATCTTCTTGAATGTTAATGTACAAGATGCTAAAAAGTGTTCAGTTCGATGCAAAAATAGCAAAACCTCCTGCCCCTGAGTAATTAGACATAATGACTAAAATGCCCATCCCTATTATGGGTATGTCTGTATACACTCCCAGTGGGTCAGCATTAACACTGGCCTAAGGTTATTTGTCCTTTTGCCCTTCCCTAAGGGAACCGCTGGTATTTCATAATTATGGCTGTAATGTGTGGAATGAATGGGTGTGGTGACTCTGTGCATGAAACTGTCATGTCTGGTCAGCAGCTGGCCGTTGTACCAAATGGTCTGGGCCTGAACGGTGTGTTTGTGGGCACAGATACGTTATGTGTTAACCTCACCCCATGACTTGCGTTTGAGCCATGCAAGATAATGAAGTGATGTTGTCATGCTCAGTCATAGCTGCGATGTTGTAATAGGCCGTCTTGTCCTTTCAGTATTTTCCTTAGGGAACAAAAGATTTTCACAATGGGATTCCAAACTGTTTGGTTCATGCTCGGGTTTCTCCTTAAATGTTAGATTTCAATATAGTCTTGTTATGAAATGCTCAAATGAACCTATTACAGTACATTAATGAAGTTTTTTATTTTTATTTTGTTGCATTGATTAAGTCAAACTTTCTTGAATGCCTGGTGACCTAGTGACCTCCAGGGTTGTGCACCATTCAGAAATGAGCTGAGAATGCCTTTTAAATTCAAATTTCTGAATTTGAATCGTTTGAGCCGATGTAACAACATTTGTATTGGAATTTAAGTAAGCTGAATTAAAATTTTAAACAAATTTATACTATAATTTTTGACTAGAAAAGTTGAAATGTTGCTTGATGGACTTTGGCTCCAGCAGTTTAAGCAGAGTCCTTGAGAGGGCTACTGCATTTATAACGACTTATTGTTTAAAACACATTTCTTCGAGTGGGACAGTTCGAGGTGAGACGGCCAAATGTAGGCCGTCGGACTTGGAAATCAGCAACTGCTCTTTGTGTTTTGCTAGAAAAAGTCTGATTGTTGCTGATCACGGACCTCTGAAGAAGTGTAAAACAATGAAAACAGGAAGGCCTGTCATCTGTATTTTGGCAGCATCCTCAAGGATTGTTATGCAAGTCATTTCCAGTGGATGTGGTGCTGAAAATTAAATATCAGCATCTCTAATTGACTGCTCAACTGCCTTGACTTATCAGAGGAAAAAATAGATAGAGGAAAACATTTCAGATCATATCTTAACACATATTCAAAACTAAGAGCACTCTAGACTAGACATGCATAATATATTGGTACCAATTTGATTACAAGCTGATATTAAAGATTTTTTTCACTTATATTGATAGTTATATATAATGCTCATTTGTATTAGTTTCTAACACTAAAATTTACTTTATAATCTAATACTAAATTTGCTGTTAATTTTGAATTTGTCTAGATAAAATACTATATAATTTTAATAATTTAACTTTTGTTTTTAATTAATTTTTATTGGACAGTTCAGTTAGAAAGAAAGAAAGAAAGAGAGGAAGTGTTAGTGTCATCACTGTTCCATCCTCCATCCGCTCAGCATTGAATAGAGACAGGAACCCTTGTGGGAGCCCCCTGTCCCACGCTTAGAAGCATAACCTGCCCTTATAAGGCATTGTGGGTATTCTAAGATCTCGGAGGAGGAGACTTCAGGCCATAGTGTTGCCAGCCCAGCTGCTGTCTGAAAGCAATGGGAGATCCAGCTGGCCCTAAGCAGCGGCGCTGTGCTGTTCTGTTCTTCCAGGCCAGTCCTGGAAAACGCAGAGCCGCTTGAGGGTTGGGTACAGGGCTTTTGCATGTGTAGGATGTTTGGAGTTCCTCTGACGAGTACAGTCTTGTCCACTTGTACCTCATTGCAACAACTCTGGTGAGAAAAATTTAGGCTTGGATGAAGTAATGCTTGTCCTTTCCTCTCCTCCTCCCTCGTAACCTGTTGGATGTGGAAGAAGTGGGTGTGTCTCTGGTGGTCCTGGGTCCCACCTCCTAACATGTTGCTCCACCCACTAGAGCTAGAAAGAGAGAGAAAAAATGATTGATGTCATTTCACTAGAGATTTCTTGCCTCGTACAGCTTTTCACCTCTGTTGGAAAGCATTGATGGATTATTTCTTCATGAAAGCCGAAGGGAATGCCAGTTTTTGCCCCCATCTGCCAAGCATTTTTTCGAATATTTGATAAGTATTTCTAATATTTTTATGTTTTTTGTATGGTATTTTTTTGAAATATAGAGTGGAAAAAATGTGCATCCTTTTATATAAAGAACACTGAATCCATGGGTTTTCCTGAGCATTTGAATGATTGATGTGTCACAGACTTGAGCCCGGTTTTGTGTTTTGGATGGGAAACTTTTTTCTTTTCCAGAAAACACATCATTTCAGAGCCTCCAGGTTGTCTGGAAATGTGTAAGCCCTGTTCAGTGGAGCAAGCAGACACTCACACCACCATGTGAGGTACTGTATGACTCAAAAAAGCCCAGATGAAGAAGGGATGAGAGGAAACGAAAGAGATAAAGCAGTGAGCTTCACTCTCTCAGTCAGCATACAACTTCCTGACTTGCACGTTGCCACAGTGACCTTGTTTAGTTATATCGCAACATTGATTACTACATTGTGGTGTGACAGCGATGGGTTTCCCCCATCTTTACCTCTCGCTCTCTTGCTGTCCCCAGTCCTGTGCTGACTGTTTAACGCCCACATTACATTCTTCTGTTCTGACATCACACACTCTCAGCTTTCCCTCTGTTTTTTTTTCGCCTCCATCATGCACCTCCCCCCCCTTATGTACTGCCTTTCAAATATCAGGTCTCACTGGTGTCCCATAAGTCCCTTTCTTGGTTTATTTTCCCTTTATGTCTCTGCTTCCCTCTGCAGGTCTTATAAATGTGAAATTGTTCACGAACCGGCCCTCATCTCATTCTCATCTTCCACTTCCTGTGATGCTTTGGGCCTTTTCCGAGTTTCAGGCTTTTCTCACCACTCCCATTGCTCAAGGCCTTGACACATTAGTAAACAAAGAAGGACTTATTGTAGTTGTGTTGTGTTTTCACTACGACCATATTCACAGGGACAGTCTTAAGAGATAGTTAACCCAAAATTGTCTCCCTGATGTTGATTCAAACATGTTTGACTTTCTTTCCTGCATGCATTTCTGAAGATTATTCTGGCAATTAGGGGTGAATGGAAACTAGGCCTTGACAAAAATGGAAAAAAAAGGTGGAAGTTATATGGTCCATATGACTCATACTCTATATTCTAAGTCTTCTGAAGTCATTCAGTAGCTTTCTGTTAGAAACAGACCAACAACTGAATTGATTATTCATAGAAAATCTTAACATCCACTCAAGAACTTTCTTGCAGGTTGATCATTGATTGATTTAGTTCACAAAGAGTTCACAGTTTGAATGATTCATCCATGAATTGAACTGGTTCAGTTCTTGAGTTTAATTCACTGATACTAATTCAGTAATCCTGTTTCAACAATCAGCAGTCCATTTTAGGGGAACTTTGCAAATAAACAGTGACTTAAATTAGGTCTGCTTCTTTCACAAGCATGCTGCATGGCTTCAGAAGGTACGTAATATTGCGCATAACTCATACTTTTATTATGCTTTTGGGGGTTTTGTGTCTTTTTGAAGCTTGAAAGTTCCAGTCCCCATTGACTGTTATTGCATTAAAAAAAGGCAACTCGAACATTCTTCAAAATTTCTCCTCCTGTGTTCTTTGGAAGAAAGAAATTTGTTTTTGGGTGAACTGTCCCTTTAAGTCATGAACAAATACAAAAAATGAAAGGAGGAACACAAAAAAGCAAACAACAGCCTTCTAGAGGTGAAAAGTAACCCTAACCTTAACCCTACCATTTAAACCCAAAAAGAAAAGGGCTTTAAAGTTCATTCATTACACTCAGGATCTTCTCTGTCTTTTCTTAACCTCAACGCTAGGCAGTAGATTCATTTTGTTGAAGAGTAACACGCCAGTCAAAGTTGATAGCTTTGATCTTTGGTCCCTCTGAACCGTCCTCTACCCGACACAACAGTTTCTACAAATAGACCTGTCCTGGTCTGAGAGCATAAATAGGTCTGTGACAGAGTAGGCGGAGAGAAGGAGGGAGGGGCTGAGAGAGAGAGAGAGAGAAAGAGAGAAGTAGGGGAGGTGGGAACGGAATGACTACGTACAATAACCAAACATTTTCATAAGTCTCATTACACATAATTTGAATTAAAATGCCTTTCGCCCACATCATTAAGTCCTAACCAGGATCCAATTTCAAATAAATAATGTGGACAGAAGATTGTGGTCGAGAATAAAAGGCATTGAAAATTTATTTGATTCTGCACGGGTTAATTGACGTTTTCCAAAGTGCTGGCAGGAGACCCAGAGGAGGCGAACATAGAGGAGTCCAGTGACTGAGCTATGACTCATCTCTGATTTGTCAGCAGTGGGCGGAACATGTGCCGGACAGCATGCTCAGACTTCTCATTAAAAAAAAAAAAGAAAAAAGAAATTAAATTTCATTTACATTATTAAATGTTTTCCCAGTGTTTCAGCCTTAAGAGAAATGTTTTGGTATGCAACTCTCACACTCTTTTCATAATATCCATCCTGTTTTCTGCAAGATTAGAATTTGTACATCCTGGATAACAGTATCATCCTTAAAAAGGTGCCAGATGGTCTATCCTATTATTTCAGATGGCTTTTTGAAGTGCGTGTCTATAATTGGTTTATTGCTCCAGTTTTTCAGTTATTGTTAAGTAATAATACATTTAGCTAGATACCATTGTTTACATAAAAATGCAAACCATTAGGTATTAGGACACATTTTCCTGATGTGGTGGTATATCTAGCATTTTTTTAAAAGGAAATTTATTATTACTTTTATTTAGCAAAGATGCATTAATTGTAATTCCATTTTAAAATATATTAAAACAGAAAAGTTATGTTAAAACACTGAGGAAAATAAAAAGACGTAGTTCAAAAAATTCTCCAACCTCAAACTTTTGAATGGTACACTCCTAAAAAATAAAGGTGCTTTTTCTGTCTAAATGGTTCCATAAAGAACATCTGAAGAACCTTTTCTGTTTTACAAAAGGTTCTTTGTGGCGAATAAAGATTATAAAAAGGTAAGAAAGATAGAGTTCTTTAAAGGAACACTCCACTTTTTTTGAAAATAGACTCATTTTCCAACTCCCCAAGAGTTAAACAGTTGAGTTTTACCATTTTCAAATCCATTCAGCCGATCTCCGGGTCTCGCGGTAGCACTTTTAGCATAGCTTAGCATAGATCATTGAATCTGATTAGACCATTAGCATCTCGCTCAAAAATGACCAAAGACTATCGATATTTTTCCTATTTAAAACTTGACTGAAAAGTTGCGATTTTTTTTAGGCCGATATGGCTAGGAACTATGCTCTCATTCCAGCGTAATAATCAAGAAATTTTGCTGCTGTACCATGTGAAAATCGCAACTTTTCATTTTCTGTCAGTCTTAGTACACGATGTAACTACAGAAGAGTCAAGTTTTAAATAGGAAAATTATCGAATCTCTTTGGTCATTTTTGAGCGAGATGCTAATGGTCTAATCCGATTCAATGATCTATGATAAGCTAAGCTAAAAGTGCTACTGCCAGACCCGGAGATCGGCTGAATGGATTCAAAAACGGTAAAACGCAACTGTTTAACTCTAGGGGAGTTGGAAAATGAGCCTATTTTCAAAAAAAGTGGAGTATTCCTTTTAAAGAACCTTTGACTGAATGGTTCTTTGTGGAACCAAAAATGGTTCTTCTGGCATCGCTGTGAAGAACCTTTTAAGAACCTTTATTTTTAAAAGTGTAGTGTAAATACAAACTAAAATGCATGTACTTTCCCCTAACCAGCAAACTATGTACTTTTAGTGCATAGTAGACTCTAAAAATGCAAATTGGGATGCTGCAAGTGAGAAAATTCTGCATGTGAAAATGTATTCTGTAGATTAAGTAATAAAGAAAGAGGAAGTGAAGGGCAGGGGCCCTGAAAGTGGCTAATATGAGTATAAATGGGGTGAGAGCACAACAGGCATGCAGGGAAAAAAGCCAGAGTTTCCATTACTGATTTCCCACGGATGTCATTTGACCACTTTAAGGAATAGAACGCCCCACATAACAAACAAAACCTCAGAGTGTTTGTTTCTCTGCCAGAAGGCCATGTGAGGATGTGCGAGTCCTGTTCTTACAGTGACCAGAAGGGTGACTTTGTGCAAAAGGAGTCTGACTGTTGTAACCCTCTTTAACCTGTCTATGTTTAACACAATGGACGATGCCTTATGCCATTTCTTAAAGGATTAGTCCATTCAAAAACAAACTATTCATGTTTAAACTCGTATGACTTTCTTTAATATGTGGAACACAAAAGATATTTTACAGAACGTCCAAGCTGCTGTTTGTCATACAAAAACATGTATTCAAGAGATTGAATAACTGAATAAATAAATGAGGAAATGTAAGTGATAAAACAAATATAGTGCACAAGATAAGTAAGTACATAAATAAATGATCCAGTGGGGAAATGATAATTATTAAGGACTCATAAATGTATTCACTGATGAATATATTCATCAAAATACATTTATTATTGCAGATTTAATACCCCATATGCTTTTGTTGTATGGAAGAAACAGCATGAAAATTCTTAAATTCTCATTTGTTTCATGTGGGAAGTAAAAACTTGCATTTTAAATATCAGCTATTTCTTTAAGGTCTGTCTGTCTCTATCAGGAGAGCTTTTTACCATCATATTTGGCTCAGTTCTAAGTACAAAAAGGTGGAGCACTAGCAAATTGCCTTATTGCCCGAGATTAAAAGATGGCAGTAAGACAGCTTTTGAAAGATGGATGAAAGCGACCCTGATCAAACAATGGGACGATTTAGAAACCGATGTTTATTTATCCTGTTTCTTAGACAACCATTGTGATCCATTGACTGCAGCCGCTTGTCATAAATTCATAAAGTTTTTACTAGTACACACACACTCTGCTAGAAAGGTATGTGCACAATGAGCAGATTGCAACCAATAATGCCCGACATATGACACATTTCTGACTTTCCCTGTGCTCCTTACACCCTAAACCTGTAATGTCAGTGTTCCCAGAGAGAAAGAGAGAGCAGCTCACACCGTCTGGAAAATATTACTCAGATTCCAACAGGCGGGGTCTCTGATTATGTTGGCATAAGTGGGAAAGGGAGCGAGCGAGAATGAGAGATTGATAGGACCGAAAGAAGAGAGGATTTATACGACTCACATGGTGTGTAATGCTGCACGCCTATATTTTGCAACTTCTGTTAAATCCAGAGCATTTCTCTAAGCTTCTCTGTGCACAATTATGTTATTTGGAGTGCCCAGTAGAGGGCACTGCTCTGTTTATGGGCAGTAGTAGTGACCTTGGTACAGGTTTTACCTGAGTCGTGTGTGTGGACTGAACAGGTGGTGTGTTGTGCTCTTACTGGATGGAGAGGAGAAAATGGGGTGTGTCTTAATACATGAACTCTTTGTCATACACCCAAAAGACTCCCTAAGTGCTGATGCACAACCGTTTTTCAGAGCTTTTTGGTGATTATTTGCAGAGCGCTTTCGTAAGACTTTCTCAGCTGTGTAAATATTGCAGTTTTCTGTATCTGTTTATCAAACAGATACTACAGTCGTAAATCAACCGTACGTTAAGGTGATACACCTGTGACATCAGGTTATAAACTCATAAAGCATACCACCATAAGTGAGTGTGACCTGTGCTCTGTGAAGTGCTTTTGGCCCGTTTTTCTTCCTCAGGCAACTGAGCCAAGTTTAAGTGCATCAGTCTTACCTCCTTGACGGATGCCTATCTGAAATCTGCCTCAAATCTGCTTCAGCATGCACTGGGGCAGCGGGAAAGGAGGAGGAAAATTCACTTGGCGTAATCACTAGCTACATTTCATCCAACGTACAATGCTAGTTACAGAGAGAGTTCCCAATCACAATTCACTGGTTCCTCGAGTCTGTCAGCACAAGCTGGAGTGTTCATGTGCTGTTTCTTGGGTGTTTTTTTTTTTGTTGTTGTTTTTTTTGTTTTTTTTTGTAATATTTGCTAAAAGAGGCACAGGCTGGTGTTTAAGGACAGGCACATGCAGGGCTACTACAGAGGAAAGTAGCTGTAAATCCTATTGCAGGTGGACAGAGCAAGCGAGTCGAGGGAGCTAGAGAGGGGGAGTGTGTCACTTTTCAGAAGGACTGACTCGTGCCTCTGCAGGCAGCGAGGGGGGAGAGAGGGAGTGAGAAAGAGAGAGAGAGACGCAGGGAAGGAGAGGAAAGTTAAAGCTGAAGAAATGGCAGCTGGGACGCTCCCACACATGGTGCAGAAGAAGTTGAAATACTAACAAACTCGGCACACTTTCTTAAACGAGAGTGTTTTGGAAATACTTAATTCATATACTTAGAGCAACAAGCTGGGAAGATTGAAAAGATGAAGTATCGAGGCATGGTAAGAACTACAGCATGCTCCATACTAAACAAAAGCAGCTGGGAGATTTCTGCAATGTCAGTCAGGGTCTTATGAAAGTGAAATATGTGGTTCTGGACCAAAGCTGTCAATGTATTTTGTGTTTAGATTATGTAATGATTTGCTAGCACAGCTGGAATGCAAGGTTTACAGGGAATCATGGATTTTATATGAATTTTGACCTGATTTTGTAGGCATTCACAAAATGGGTTTTTATAATATACAATATCAACAACTAGAGAGTAGGGTGGTCATTATAATTATCTATCTGTCTGTCTATCTGTCATATACACATATATACATAGGTGGTGTGTGTGTATTCAAATATGTAATTCATAATTCACTACACACACTCAGATATAAATAAATGAATTAAATACAAATTAAATAATCTCTTTGTGTGTGAGAAAATTATATAAATTTGGAATTTTATAAGAAAATTATTTTATACCAATTGTACATTAACACTATATAGCCTATGTAATCTAAAAATATAATAGTTCATAATATAATAGTAGAATTATAGTATTTTATGTAGTAATTTTTAGTACCTGAGGAGTTACACTGAAATGCTTTTTAAGTTTATATTTATATAAAATTCAGTATATTACGAAATATTTTGTAAACAGCAATTATGCATTACCCATTGACTAGGTTCATAAGAATGAGTTACTTCAGCAGTGCAGGCATGAATATCAGCTGATCTCTAATCGCTCACGTGGTATATAGTGAAATGGTAATATAAATAGTGGAAGTCACATTTCCTCTGGAAAGAAGGATTTGGAGTTTGTCTATCCTATCAGGCGCTGATCCTATCTTGGGACCCTCTTTCATGCCGGACATTCTGACTATCAGTTTCTGTGTTTATGCCATTGCTTCACTGTGAGATGACATTATCTCTGGCTTTGAACCAGCAGCAGTCACTGTTGAATTCCAGGCTAGAAAGAGAGAGAGAGTGAGAGAGATAATGAAACTGGCGTCTGTCATCGGGCCATTCCACCCTGCTACATTTCTTCCTGTCTCTGTCATCCGTGACCATCCTCCGAAAGCCAACAGAAACTTCAAGAACAAGCACTCCAGATTAAAACCTCATTGTATGAGCTTTAGGCTTCTGAGGCCTTTCATCTTCCACCCATTCAATGTCGTGATACGCTACGAGTGTCGCTTGCAGAGCATCATTTCACATTCAAATAAACACACCTTGCGGTCAGCGATACTTTAGATGTGATCAAATTTCGGCACTTTTCATTGTAGGCAAATAACTGCAGAAGTCTGATGAATGGCTGACAATAGATTTATGGTATCTGGTGCAGTTTCGCTCAAGATTCCACTGAGTTGCTAAACAGCTGCACCGCTCACAGGAAGAGCCAGATCTCAGACAGAGGAAATGAAGTTTACATAATGACATGCTTCTCGGAACGACTGAGGAGATGTGAGAGACCCTGTCCTGAGATATTAGGAAAGGCCATAGCTATAAATTTATATGTGATTGCATGAGAGACGCTGTAAGAATGAAATACTGTGGCGGTCTAGTAAGCAGTTTACACTTCTCCCGACTTGTGCTCTTCAAATGCCCTCTGGACATGAATGCCTTGCATTGTCTGGACAGGCTGGAATGAAGGATAACTGGTCATTTTATATCTTCTCCCAAGTCAAAAAGTATGTGCGAGAAGTTCAGCATGTGGAGGGGGTGCAAATCTTCACCTGTTTTGGCAGAGCCAGTCACACCTGTCTGTCAAATTTCCCCCTGAAGTTTGACAGCCACCAGCTGACTTTCCAAACCAACACAGCCCCTTTAACACAGGACAGCCACCAACTCAGCAGACCGGCGTGAAGTACAATGCATGGAATTCCATGAAGTACATGGAATTTCTCGCCATCTGTGTGGCAGTAATTAAAGGAGCATTGTAAGACATTTTCTTTTAAGATTTAATGATGAATATGGCTTAATTAGAGAATGATATAATGTGGTGTGCAGCAAAGCCCATGCTGGGGTCTTTGTACAGCTTTTGAGTACGTTTTAAGTACTTACAAGTGTTTCATTGTCAGTTTCATGACTGAGCAATCGCAGGCATGCAAAGTAGGGGCAAAAAAGTTGCATTACATTTGGAGAAGTGCTGAAAATGTTTTTCCCCCTGACCATCTGCATGAAACAAAGCTGCAGGAGTCTGATCTTTTTACACTTCTCTTCAAAAACAAAAACAAGATATCCCACATTTCTTCTCACACATGTCCATGTGTCATTGTTTTTGGTTAATGTTGTGGGAAGCCTTTTTTAATTTATGGGTGTTTTTTAAACTATGGGCACTATTAATTTTCTTTTTTACTTTTTTTTTTTTTTTTTTTTTTTTTCTGAAGTGTAATAAAGATTTTAACTACAGTGTCACTTCCTCAACATCACAAATTATGTATTGTGTTTGACAGCTCGGGGCATGGAAATGTTTTTAAAATTTAGCACTTATGCTTTTGTATTAAGGGCAAAATTGTTGGTTGTGATAGTTGTGAATTGATTTGTGTAAAATTATTTTTACACAATAAATATCAAATTTAATAATTCTTTTATCTCGGTTTACATTATTATTATTCACAAATAATACAATAATCCTTATGTCCATAATAATAATAATAATAATAATATTATAATATATATTATTATGAAGATTTATTCAGAATAATTTAAGCCTCAGGCATGGGTAAACTGATATAAGCTGGCGGAAATAAACAATGTAAGGTAGTAAATAGTTCTTAGGACTGTTTTAATGTATTCCTAATATAAAAAAAGCAAAAGATGACTTTTTGTAGTTTTATTTAATCTGTTGGTACAGTAATAGTGACCATACTTGAAGAAACACCTTTATGCATTCATCGTCGTTTTTAATGTAACTGTGCCTCTCCACAAGTCTGGGTGTCTCCACCCCTTGTTCTTTCCTGAGGAAAGAAGAGAGAGGTAACAAGTGAGCCAGATGACTCAATCGGGATGGAAACAGTTGGTAACCTCAAAAGCTTAAAATCATAAGCAAGCAGACAAGATGTGCTTTTCTTCTCCACCATTCTCCACTCCTGAGAAGGGGAGGAGCACATGACTATGCTCTGGATATCTAGGAATGTGCCCTTTATCCACTGCCTTCATTAATTATGAAAAAAATGCACAATACATTCTTCTCTTCTTCATCATCCTCCGGTTATATCTGGAGTTGTTAACTGAACAGAATTGCTGACTTGTCCTTAGAGAAATGAAATACTGGAGTGTTTTTTGCACATTCTAAAATCAGTCTTTGTAATCAAAGCTCTGGTCCGTATTCGTCTGTTTCCGAAGACTGCTATGTCTTCTTGCAATGTGAGAAGTGCTGACGAAGGCAGCTTGACTCGGCAGATCTCCCTGACACAGCTCTGCTCACAAGAGATCAGCGAATCAGTAGGATGTTAGAAGGTCATGCGAAAGGCAATTATTGTTCACGAAGAACAAACTGCTCCCTCTTTGATGTTTCTTTTTCAGAGGAGGTTAGAGAGAAATCGAGAGTGAATAATTTGCCCATGGCCGTGTCTACAGCTTTTCAGTCCGTTGTTTGCAGAGCAGGATTTAGAAAAAGTGAGCACATGGCAAAGGCGCATAGCTTGGCTTATAGACCATGGGGAAGGAGACCAGGACCAGGGGTGGGAAAGAAAGAGCAGGAAAGCAAATCTATAAAGAAGAACAATGCCATAATAGAACCTGTTTCTGGAGAAAGTACCATAGGAAGGGGTCTTGGGAGGACAAGGGTCTGCTTTCTGATTATGGCATATTTATTGCTCTAAATGAATGGTTAGATTTGTTTATACTGGCTTTTAGCGGCTCTAAGTGTTTTACGTCTAGCTGATGCAGAGATAATATTTGCTAACGTGCACAAAGAACCCTCAGACGACTCTGAATCCAAAGATCCTTGTGACCTTGATTTCCAATTAGATTAACTTCAATATTTTATTGAACAAGCTTATTTACTGCATTTTTACATTTAAACTTCCATGACCTTTGCAGTCATCTAACGCTCTCTTAAAGGGATAGTTCACCCAAAAATGAAAATTTTGTCATTAACTACTCACCCTCATGTTGTTCCAAACCCATAAGACCTTTGTTCATCTTCAGAAGACAAATTACCACAATCAAGGCCCAGAAAGGTTGTAAGGACATCGTTAAAATAGTCCATGTGACATCAGTGGTTCAACTGTAATTTTATGCAGCTGCGTGATTACTTTTTCTGCGCAAAGAGAACAAAAATAACGACGACTTCTCTTATGTGTCAGTCTTCAACGCGTGTTCATGAGAGTACCACAACGCATAACATTGCGGTTGAACCACTGATGTTGCATGGACTATTTTAAAGATGTCCTTACTACCTTTCTGGGCCTTGAACATGTCAGTTACATTGCTGTCTATGCAGGGTCAGAAAGCTCTCGGATTTCATCAAAAATATCTTAATTTGTGTTCCGAAGATGAACAAAGGTCTTATAGCTTTTTACGGCTCATTTTTGGGTGAACTATCCCTTTAAAGTGCCCCTATTATGCCTTTTTGAATATTACCTTTCATGCAGTGTGTCATGTAGCAGTATGTGAACATAAACTTTCTGCAAAGTTGTAAAGCCGGAAGTGCACGATATATAAAGTTATTGTCTATCAAAAAAAGAGTCGACTCGCAATCGCCTAAACGAGTCGTTAGGAATTTGAATCTTATTCTGTTACGGCTGTACGTCACGAAGTAACACATTTGCATAATGTCCGCCCATGGCTGTCATTCGCGCTGTACGCGGTAGAGCAATCACAAAGGACTGCGCCATCTGACCAATCACAGCAGCGAGTGCTCACGGAAAGGAGGGGTTTAGAGAGACTGATTCTTCAAACTGCTTTGCACGAGTCGTTTAGGAATCATTTAGAAATTAGGTAAAATTAAAGCTATTTTTTGAGAAAACTAAACTGTTTTTTGACCTTGGATGCATGTAAACCTGTTTTAGGAGACTCATAAAACAATATTAGCAGCCATAAAAATGGCATAATAGGGGCACTTTAAAGTTAATTTTTAAAAGCACTAATAATTTAATAACACTATTAAATGTAAACTTTTACATATCTCAAAATAAATATATATATATATTTTTTTCAAGCTGTGTAGTGCAATGTGTAGTCTGAATTTACACAATTTATTTAGCTCTAAAAAAAAAAAAAAAAAAGGTAGAACTGTTTTGTCAGTTGACGGCCATAACATGAAAATAATTATCTCCTCAAAAAGTAAATATTTAATCAAAGTAAAAGCTGTCTGCATTATGCAAGTGTTGCAGATCTGTATTATACAAGTGTCTTGAAGTAAGTACAGTAGCTCCAGTGGAAATGATCTGTTAAAGGGCAGGACATATTATGCTTGAGCTGGCCAGCAAATGATGTAATGGTCTGTCTAGCCAGCGTGTTTAGTTTTGATTATGACTCCACCACCATGTATTAACTGTCAGTTCTGTGTGACTGAAGTAGAATATGCACACAGATTAAGAGAGACAAACAAGTACATGTGATTAAGAAAAGTGTGCAGTATGTTCACTGGACACTTTTCTGATTTGGTTTACAAATCTGATCTGTGGGGGGCTGAGTGTCTGCACTCTTATTTGTTTAAATCAAATATGTACACTACCGTTCAAAAGGTTTGGGTCAATAATTTTTTTTAAAGGTTTTTGAAAAGTGTCTTGTTCAATGATGCATTTATTTGATCAAAATACAGTGAAAACTTTAATTTCAAAATAATATTTTTGTGGAAACCATATTTTTTCCCAGGATTCTTTGAATAAAAAAAGTATCTTTACTGTCACTTTTGATCAATTGAATGCATCCTTGCTGAATAAAAGCATTCATTTCTTTAATTAATTTCTTCTACTGACCCCAAACTTTAAAATGGTAAAATGGTGTATGTTCAGTATAACCTATATAAATATTAAAACAGGTTGAAAAAGATTGCATACATTTAGACTGAAAGAGGGACTTTAGCATATCTAGAGAAAATAATAGAAATATAATTAATAATATAATATAAAGAAAATAACTTAGTAACATAAGAATTTTTTTTTTTTTTTTTTTTTTAACTAGAGCTGGTAATTAATCACCTAGCAACCACATAGCTATGCACTATCCACTCTAAACACCTTGCCACTGCTTATATTTTTAATATTTTTTTCATGACATCAAATAAGCGTTTCGCCCTAATTCTAAATGACAAAAACACTTGAATTTTGATCTGGTTCTTATTTAAAAACACAATACATTAAATGTGGTTTGTGTCTAATTTGTGGAAACCAGATTCCATGTGGTTGTTTGCAGATTGCACGAAACCAGATTTGAGCTGGATATGCAAAACCGGCCTAATAGGGAACGAGAGCGCAATGCACGGCCATGTTAGACTTTCAGAGATGGTGCAGCTCTGTTGGTGCATTCAGCAGGCTGACGGATTGGGAATGAAGTCACTTCCTGGCACTACACTTGTCAACTGTTCCCGCTCGCTTATGTTTTTCTTTCAGCTTGTTTTTTTCCCACCGTTAGCCTCCCTCGCTCTCGGTTCTGTTGTAGTTGGTGTGCATCAACTTAATTAAAGTGCTTGCTCAGGTGTGCTGTATCTGTCTCTCTCTCTGTCTCTCCCTCCAGGGGACGGCTGCTGCTGTGTCAATAGCAAAACAACAGCCATAGCAGCTGGTGCATTCACACAATGTGACTGTGTGTGTTTCGATGCATAATCACGCATTTGTTCGTCTGAGTGTGTTTGTGTGTGTGTGTGAGTGGGTGTGAGTGCGCTTTTCTGTTTCAAGCTAGGAAGTGTCACCCATAGTCCTTTTTGATCAGGATTACAGACATCAAATGACAAGTGACCTGCTAGAACTTACATTTGTGTGTCTTACTAGTTAAAGAGCATCTCTGGACAAGGATAGACAGCTAAAGTTGTTTCGACACCATGGATTTGTCAAACATTGGGAATCTAATGCGGAAAACGCAGGCCTCCATTGTGGAGAAGAGCTATCTCTTTAAAAATACAGATCTGGTAATAGATGTGAGTATGACTGTGTTTCTGCTGTACCAGCACACTTGGGTTTGGGTGGAGTTTGCACTGATGGAGTTTAAGTGCGAAGATGTGGTTTAAGTGTGAAAATTAATGGTTTACGGTATCTTGTTTGTTAAAGTGATGTAATCAAGCAAATGATGTAAAACAGCATTGTACCCTTATAAATAGTACTGTGGTGGTGCTATTAAGCAATGATGGGATCGGATGGTAATACTGTGGTATTTGAATATAGTACTTAATGATGATCGTATTTTTATACAAGTGTTTATACGGTACTTCCAGGAGTACCTTGTAGCTATTGTGACTTGTGCTTTTTGGTTTAAATATATTAAAATTAAAACGCCAAAAACTAAAATCAGTTTATCTAAATGCAACAAGGTCATATTAAATTATTTGAATTATTAAAAATAAAGGTCACAATGAAGCAAATTAGCATGTCAAATAAAATATGTAGTATTAACCAATCCAATATCAATTAATATTGATAAATTTAAAAAATCTCTAATATAGGCTAAAATCCAATATAGTGCCATTGTTTGTCAGAAGTTTGGTTTTTAATAGAAATCTCTTCTCACCAAGGTTGCATTTATTTGATCAAAAAATACAGTGAAGATTAATAGTGTGAAAGCTTAATAAAACATTTTATTATTTAAAACTGCTTTCTATTTGAATATATTTTAAAATGTCATTTTTCACTTTTTTACTGTCACTTTTGATCGGTTTATGTGTCCTCCCTGAATAAAACTCTTCATTTCTTGCAAAACTATTTTTTACTGACCCCAAACTTTTGAACTGTAGTGTATCTTGCTTTCCTAGCTGTATAGTAATAGTCAGCAGGGTAAATGTCTAAAAATTACTGTGGCACCTTATCAAAAAAGTCAAAGTAGTACTTTTAGAGTTTCAGAGTATTAATTGTAGCTTAAAATTGTGCTTGATACAAATCCACTGTTTTATATCGTGACATTTTGTCCACAGTGGTATTCAGTGAGAACTCTGTCATACGAATGCTTTAAAATAAAAGCTGGGTTTCAAATGAGCTGAACTCTGTGTGTGTTATGAAATGGGAGGGGTCATGATGGAGTGGTTGAGTTTATTCAAGGCTCTCCAGAGGGCCTTGACATACTGTGTGTGTTGCAGTGTTTATATATCACCTCACGCTGCTCTGTGTCTGGAGGGTGGAAGTGTGACTCTGTATCTCACTTCTGCTCTTTCTCTGTCAGGCTGTGGGCAGTGACGGAATCCGGGTCATGATGGAGAGTGCCCTGACAGCCAGGGACCGGGTGGGCGTGCAGGACTTTGTCCTGCTGGAGAACCACACCAGCGAGGTGGCGTTCATCGAGAACCTCCGCAAACGCTTCAAGGAGAACCTCATTTATGTAAGAGCTGTTCTACCGGTTCTATTCACTCTTAAAGCTCAAAGCCCAGAGTATTGATCTGATCTCTTCCTCCCACAGACGTACATTGGTTCAGTGCTGGTGTCCATGAACCCCTACAAAGACCTGGAGATCTACACTAAACATCACATGGAGCGATACAGGGGCGTCAATTTCTATGAAGTCTCACCTCACATGTAAGCCATCAGCAACAAGTCATTATTACCCAATTATTATTCTGCTCTCTTCTGTTACGCAGATTAGTCCAATGGGATGGCTAATAGTTTGTAATGTTTTTTTTGTTTTGTTTTGTTAAATAAGGAACAATTGGCTGATTTGTCAAGCATGTAAACCAAAGCATGTAGCCAAATTTTTTTATTTTAAATTGAGCAGCTTCAGAACTCACATTTGAGGTAGTGGTTGACTTGCATATCGTCAAGGCTGATATATTGACCAATATTTGGCATTTTTAATCATCGGCATCAGCAAGGTTTTTTTTTTTTTTGGCCTGATGTGTGAGAAGCAGGACTTTTATTTTGACAGGGCCAAGAACACTACAGCTAATTGGATGTGGACAGGAGAGTTCAGCTGTCACTGCACACTGGATGAAACCCTTGATTTCAAACTATGCTGTACTATTTCCAGTTATCCAGTTATTTATTTGGAAAAAAACAGTCTTACCAGAATTCTTTTTTTATTAATATTTTTAACAGTTTCTTTAGTTGTGAAAAATATTATAATATGAGTTCAAATCATGAAGTTTCCATCTAAAATAAATCTTTTACATTTTACCTTTACAAGTTCAAACATTTTTTTTATTCACTTTTATTGTATTCATTTTCAAATTATTTCTTAATTTTGTAAATATTATATAAAATAAATATGCATTTCACAAAATGTGGATGTTATATAATTACTAAAACGCCATAAAACCTGAGAAATTCCAGAGGAAACCAATGGCTCTTAAAAACAAATTCTCTTCCATATTTTAGGATCACCAAAATGTCAGTTTCTGTTGATTACTTATTATTAAATGCAAATTGCATTAAATATGTATTAGTATTAAATATGCAAAATGCCTAATCCACATTTTAATGTACTTGGTGGAGCTTGTTTATCTTCCTTGTTGTCTTCTGTTAGTGAAGAGGAAATTCCTTTGGAATATCTGTGAGGAATGTTGAGGACTATAAACTGAAGTTCTGCTACAATCATAACACTCATAGACTCTTATCTGTAAGGTTTATGTGTGTGTGTGTGTGTGTGTGTGTGTGTGGCAGCTTTCAGTTATCCAGAGGGATAAAGTGAAGGATAAAGTTATAGTTCACCCAAAGCGGACTGTACACTCGCTGTACCACTGTGTTCATCTTACACTGATAACAGACGCGTAAAAGTGATGAAAGCATTATCTCAGCTCTCATACAGGCTGAAAAAACACTGACCCTCTCTGGTGTAACTGCTCTTTCCTCATGAAAATCATTGGCAACTCCATCCTCACTGGGCTTTTCCACTGTTTACACAACAATGTTACTGACACCTGAATGTCCATTTAGGCTCTACCAAAGGAATGTGTTATTTTAATGCTACCAGAAAAGGAAGGAACCTTGCACATACATTATCCCCGGTTTCACAGACAAGGCTTAAGCCTAGTCCTAGACTAAAATGTAAATCTGAGCTGTTTCAACTGAAATAAACTTGCACTGACTGATCTTAAAACATATCGGTGCCTTTGTTTTGTCTCAAGATGCACACAAGTAATGTTTTTTCTAAGGCATGTTTATAAAAATTACTTAAATGTCCTAATTGAACTATGGCCTAATCCTGGCTTAGGATAAGGCCTATCTATGAAACCGGGCCAATAAGACCTAGAGAGATTATTAGAAATATTAAGGGCTGCATTTTAATTGAATACATATACTGTAATAGAAATAATAACTTAATAGAATAACTAAATAGAATAAATATTTTAAGTATTATAAATATTAATTGAATATTTTAATTGTACATTTTTATTGTATTTAATTTTTTTTATTGTATTTTGCTTCAATTTTAAGTTCATCCATAATCTTAATTTTTATATACAATTTATTGTTGTTGTGTATTGTTTGTGTGTATTTATTATTATTTGTGTAAAAGTTTAATGCAAAAATGAGCAAAAATTCTAATACAAAAATGAAGCAATAATATTACTCTATTGCTTTTTTTAGTATTTTATTCTAATTTTTGTTTATAATTAATGCTGAAAATTAAAATCATTTATATTTGATTTTATATAAGTATTTTATTTTTATCTACTTAATTTTATCTAATTAAATTAACATTTATTGTTGTTGTATTTTTACATAATCTTTCTGTTTTGATCAAAATAATTTATTAAAAATAATTGTCGTTTGTTAAAATACATAACCAAGCACTTATGATGTTGACACATTCCCTATACAGTTATGCCGTGTCTGATAATGCGTATCGCTCTATGCGGACTGAGAGACGGGACCAGTGCATCCTCATCTCAGGTGAGAGTGGTGCTGGCAAGACCGAAGCCTCCAAAAAGGTTCTGCAGTACTACGCCGTCACCTGCCCTGCCAGTGAGCACGTGCAGACCGTCAAAGATCGCCTGCTACAATCCAACCCTGTGCTGGAGGTAAACATGTACACAGCACATCTAACCCTACATGTTTCATGACATACAATTTCACTAATCTCCAAATGCCAGTGTATAGTGGTGAGATCAGTACGGGCTGTAATTGTTGCCCTGGACTGCTGTCACAGAGGAAAATTCTCCAAATGACTCTCAACGATGCCAAGGAAAAGATGCTGAGTTTATTCTGAGCAGCTTGTAGTCCTGGTAAACCTCTCCAGTAATTATACGCCACTGTTATTATCTGTGCGATAAAGACTGGCGCATACATGAAGCACAGACGGCCGTTCTGCCAGATGTTTTGCAGATGTGGTGCTTCCCTGTAAACTAGCAGTGTGTGGACATCTAGTAAAGCGTGTGTATAATGGCATTTGTCTAAAATTAAATAGCTTGTTTTTCTGTACTTGTAATATTCATCAATTTTCCTTCCCATGGTTGTTTGTTTCTCTTCTCTCAGGCCTTTGGAAATGCGAAAACCTTACGAAATGACAATTCCAGTCGCTTTGGGAAATACATGGACATTCAGTTTGACTTCAAGGTTAGTTCACTCATATGTGTTATTATTACAATAATATTGTCATTAAATGATCTTCAAACAAAGCTCACGTCTCTATTGCTGTGATCCACCTTCTGTCGATACACCTTTACCCTTACAATGCTCTCCTTGGTTTGGGGATTTGGCTGCATCCACCTGTGTGTTTACGTGTTTGTGTGTGTCTGTGACATTATGCGTGTTTGCATGCGTGTCAGAAACCCGGTATTATCCCCTTTTCTTCTCCCTTTGGGTGTCCCCGTTGGCAGGGTGCTCCCGTAGGAGGTCACATCATTAACTACCTGTTGGAGAAATCACGTGTCGTGCACCAGAGCCACGGCGAGAGGAACTTCCACATCTTTTATCAGCTTATCGAGGGAGGAGAGGATGATCTGCTGAGGAGGCTGGGACTGGAAAAGAATGCCCAGCAGTACCAGTATCTGGTGAAGGTGAGAGACGGACCTCACACTCTTGTTATGATTACAACAGATGTCTGAGGTCTAAAGAAAACTACGTTTAAGAAAGAGCTATTAACACACATGCTTCAGCCACACTAGGTCATGCTGGTCAAGTAGGCCATTCCGTTACTGTCGTCTCGCGCCACTCGCATTAATAAATAAAGCCTGTTTCCACCTAAAAAATAAATAGTAAAAAAAAAACAAACAGGTAATTATAACTTTGTCTTCTACTTCTAACTTTTTTTACGCTTTAATCTCTGCTTTTTGTTTTGGACATTTTGTAAAATGCAATAAAATCAAGAATCTGTGATTTGTTAATTCTCTTTAACTTTTATTTAATTGACAAAAGTACAAAGAAAACTTTCCAAAGTTTTCACTGATTAACGTAAATGTATTTTGTAAATATGAAGAAATTTTGATTTTGATGGCTGCAACATACTACAAAAAAGTTGGGACAGAGGCCCGTTTAACACTGTCACATCAACTTTCCTTTTAATTACAATGTTTCATTGTTTGGGAATTGAGGATACTAATTGTTAAAGTTTTGCAAGCAAAATGTTTGTCCAGTCTCACTTCAGATGGCTTCGGATGCTCAGCAGTCTGTGATTTTCATTGTCTGATTCTCGTTTTCATGACTGGTCATACATTTTCAATAGGAGTCAGATCTGGTCTACAGGCAGGTCAGTCTAGCACATTTACTTTTGAGTCTACGAAACCATGCTGTTGTAGCACATGCAGAATGAGAGCTGGTATTGTCTTGATCTAATAACCATGGACTTCCCATGAAAGACATCATCTTGATGGCAGTATATTTCTCTGATCAATTCCAGTATATGCCTCCATGTCAATAGTACCTTCACACATATGCCAGTCACCCATGCTGTTTGCTCTTCTGCACCCCCATATATGACAGACGTTTGCTTTTGTCGCTGATGAAAGTCTGGATGGTTCCTTTGGTCTTTGGGACTGAAAACTCGAAATCCATTTTTGCCGGAAACAAGTTGAAATGTGGACTCATCTGAGCACAGCAGACATTTTCACTGTCTTTTTGGCTATCTGAGATGAGCTGTGGCCCAGAGAACCTGGCAGCATCGCTGCATATAATTAATGTATAGCTTTCTCCTAGAGTAATAGATATTCAAGTTGCATTTCTTGATGCAGCAGCAGACTGTGGTAAATGGCAGCGCTTTTCTGAAGTACTCCTGAGCCCATGTGGCTATATTTAACACCGCAGCATGACGCTTTCTTATGCAATGCCATCTGAGGGCTCAAAGGTCATGCACATTCAGGTTTCCTGCCTTGACCTACATGTACTGTGATTTCTCTGGATTCCCTGAGTCTTTTCACAAAATTATAGTTGGTGAAAGACCTAAATTCTTTGCAATTTTTGATTTGTTTGACACTTCTCTCATTAAATTTGGCACAAAGTGATAAGCCATGATCCAGCTTTGCTTGCAAAGTCTGAGATGCTCCTTTCATACTCAAACACGATACCCTCACCTATTACCAATTCACCTGCTTACTGTGAACTGTTTCAAAACAGTTTAATGTGGATACTCTATACAGTACCACCTCTCCCTATCTGCAGAGGGGGGAGCACCATCCCAGTTTCTCAAAAAAAACAACAACTTTTGTTCTATATTAATATTAAAAGGCTACATATAAAAATATGAATATATATATAT
>JAFVLL020043372.1:26391-106209 GCA_021397915.2 Tor tambroides
TGGAAAAAAAAAAAAAAAAAAAAAAAGTATTCTGTAATTATTACAGCCATACAAATATATAAAACGAAAACTTGTACAGCCCTACAAACAAGCAAATCAAGAGCTTTCAAAACGGCATCACATTTTTAACAGAAAAAAATAAAAAATTTTCACAAAATGTGCAGCCCTAAAGTTTCAAACTCTGCTCTGAAAGTAATGCCATTGAACACCGTCACCTACCCCCACTGAGCAATGTACACCGGCTCAATCACCCATGGGATTTCGTTTACAAAGGAAATGGCACCAGTAATGTGGTAGAGCACAGGAACATCTCTGATCTGCTCCCAGGGCATGGGCATGTTCTCCAGCAGTTTGAGCACTGCATGGGGCATATATTTCAGGGCCCTGCATACAAAAAGCAACACACACCATTAATAATGAACATACATAAATATCAGTTACATAGTCAATAACACAAGTGTTCTTACCCAAGGTAGACCCTCTTGTCATGACGAAATTTCCTGTTCGTCATGTCACCATGATCCCTGATGATTTTGCGAACATGCTCAGGTGGCATGTCCTCTTTCTGAGCATCCACAAAGCCAAATTTCCTCTTCTCCGAGTAGCGTTTGGCCTGAAGCTGCTGCCATTTCCGAGCTACAGCAAAAAAGCAAATCACGTCTCTAGACATTCAGAGGACAAGAAGCAAAAACAAGCGCATGATCAAGCCATGTGAACGCACCTTTCTCTTGCAGTTTCTCCTCAGTCATGTAATCTGGTACTGGAGCAACAGCAGGAGGAGGTGGAGGAACACCTGGAGGCATTGTTCCAGGTACACCTCTGTAGGGGAATGCAGCTGCCATGGCAGCTTGTTCTGTAAGGAAAACAGTAATGCACAAAATATGAGATCGAACTGCAAAGCATGAGTACTGAAACACGTTGAAGATTATAACAGAATGGAACACTCCACTACGAATTCATTCAAAGAACCACAACAACGTAGAAGACAAAGTGGTCTAATAAAAGCCAAATCTGTTGGTAATAAAAGAAAATCCGAATTAAAATGATAATATTTGAGCAAACGGTTATATTACAAAATATATAAACCACAACAATGAACTTCGCCGACTAACTTGGCAATCGCGCCTGAATTGTTTCCTATCGTACCGAAACTAGCAAGCCACTGTTTATTCATTAAAGACACAATGTAAACATTAATTAATAGGTACACTTTTACATATTTTGCAGGTCAAACTAAAATATGTATAATCACATATTTATGTTATGGATGTATGCAGCAGTTTTCTGTTTCAATAAAGCAGGAGTTAGCATGTTAGCTTAGCTTACTACATAACGTATACAACAAGCAACCTGTTTCCGCAAACAAGCAATACCAAGAAAAAAGCGATACTTATTTTAAAATATGTAAATAAAAAGCTCCACGTGCTTGCAAAGAACAATATAACTTACTGTATTAAAAGCAGTTTCTCGCCAGTGAATGTAGTTGTGTGCTGGGTTTGTGCTCAAGCGGAATGGTGTACTATACACGTTGTGCATATGGTCTGGCGATTCACGAATGCGTTTTACGTATCAGGATGACTCTGCCTCAACGGAAATGATGTGTTTTACGACACCGAACGTAAGAAGATACGTAGGGCCAAACTTCCGGTTGCGACACCGGATATATATAAAAAAATTCATTTGTCCTTTTGAAACTCGTTTTATTACTTTAATTTCTATTCTGTTTAATATTGTTCCATGGCTATTTTATTGAATAAATAGAGCATAAAATACAGGAGGAAGAGAGACGATATTCATAAACAGAGATACAAACAGAGAAAGATAAAGTAATTCAAGATTTTTAGTGCTGTAGAATTTACTCGTCGCAAATTGAGAGTCAGTAGAGAATAAAATTTGAAACGGTTTTTTTTTTTCATTTAAGCTTTTTTATTTTATTTTTAATTCTAAACTGGTAAAAGAGATTATACATGTGTTGATTTTTTTAAAATAGTATACTAGTGTAACAAATTATAAGAAAATTACACACATTTTATATTGCGATTATATCAGTGTATCACATAAAATGTGGTATTATCCGTTAAACGGGCAGGATATATTATTGTGTCATTAACGTATTGCTATTTTTCACCACTTTAGGACTATTTTTCACAAAATATTTTTCTTTCTTTCTTCTTTTTTTTTTTTTTTACTTGTCACTTGACCTGATCTTAAGTATTATTCTCAGAAATGCTGTCCCTTCCCCCAGACGTTTAAATGTATATATCTTTTCTAAAGTACTAAAGTGTGATTTGAAAGTTACATAAAATAGTGCAGTTTCAAAATGCATTTTACAGAAACAAGAGGTAAACTAGTCTAATGAACATAAACATTTACATTTGCAGACCCACATAATATTAATGCTTTTGAAGTTTAAAATAATCTTTAAAAAAAATCTAATTGTAAGGAATAATATGGAATAACAATTTAATTCAATATTCTCGTTGCATTGCACATGCATTATTTTAGAACTGTAGACGGAACATAACGCCCCCAGCAGGTGGTGCTGTTGCGTATATTGAGATCAACAACCATCCATTCAATCAGACTAAAACCTAATCGTTTAATCCCTGCTGCTTGCAAATAAATGAATACATATTTAATTAAAAAAGTACAGAACCAAAACAGATAAATTCCAATCTCTTTGCAAATCAAGCAATACCGTGGCCACATTTTAAGGGAACAGGAAAAGGTACTGTTGTATGAGAGAAAAATACATTGAGAGTTGAATCTATTCATTTTATTGTTGACATTTACAAGGCACAAGAAAAACTACAACTTTTGAGAAGAATACTGCAGAGACTGGAGAAATACTGCATGTGAAGTTGCAAAAGAATAAGAGTGAGAGAGGAAATAGGATGCCACTGAAATATGTGATGCTTCCTTTTCCTCTAAAATAGCCTAGTTGTTGCCAGTAACATTCAAGAGAGCTATTCTAAACGGCCTCTTACATAACTCTTGCAGTACTGTTTACCAGGTTAAAACAGCCATAGTTATCCATTATCTTTGCCCTGCCCTTCACCCATTCTCACCTACCACACCTCAAATGATTCCATGATTTCCCTCTTTTACAAACAGGATATCATTACTCCAGTATTCAGAGTCTCGTAGTCTAAACTGGCTGCAGTTCATCTGTGTTTAGTGGAGATCTTTCATTCAGTTTGTCATTTCTCTTTGCTCTTATGCTGACCATCTGTTGTTTTTTGTGATCACAGCACGCTATATGCATGCAAGACAACTAAAGTCATTAAACTGTCATCATAAAAAGTCAGTTTTATGTAACCCACTAAATGCTATGCTGACAGAGATCTGTGTCTTTACCCAAATTTAGATCATACTGTGGCTCTGGGATGCCAAGGCCACTCTTTCCTGTTGATGCCCAGAAATCATGAATGTTTCAACTAATGTCACAGGTCAGAGGATGTGTCTCTGTCATTTCCCCTCCAACGAGCTATATTTTACGGCCACATTCAATCATATTTTCTGGGAATTATATACTTAAAAGCACTCAAGACTGACATTGTGTTATTTTGGAAACAGATTTATTATTAAGAGGAACTACCCAGCAAACACCAAACATTCCCCTAACATTAGCATATGGTTTTAGAATGAAGAATTAATTCATTCTAATAATTAGAATGGGGAGAATTAGAATTCTAAGAATTAGAAAAGGAATGCTGAGGTCAGAGTTTTCAGGCTAAAGGTCAGTGGATTGTTTGTATCAGGACTTCACCACCTGTCTGTCAAGCCATTATGTGTTACATCCAGCAACATAAATACCCCCTCCTTTCACTCCAAAATGATATTTCCTTTAACTTGTCATCAGCAAAATACAAAGGAAAGTTACTCTTTTTTTAGAAGCGTGTGGCAGTAACGTGTATCTGATTCAAGTTTGTGCAGGGGAAACAGAGTGGGTTCCTCCGGTGTTTACCCCAGGAATGTCGAGGACAGGATGCTGAAGCCTAGAGGAAGCCCTGACGGCAGACTCCCAGCGCTCAGAGCAGCTCAGCGTCAGGATTCTTTAATTATAGTGAACATCTGGCTGCGAGACGTGCCCTGGACACACTTCACACATCTATAACAACTTGCATTAACTATCTAGTTGGCAACAGGTAAATTCTACTGCACTAAACAGCCTGATATACTTTATCTTTTTCTGTTTGTATCTTGTTGTTTATGAATATCATCCCTCTTTCTCCTATATCCAACAGAGCAGAAACTCAAGTGAGGTAGAAGCACCCCTCACACAGAGTGAGGAAGGACACTCGTACACAGTCAAAGAAACACAGCATGATGGAGCTGAAGATCCAGCTGGTACCCACAGGAGAAATTATACTGCCTCCAGGGAAAAATGGAGAGTTTTACTGCCAAAGCTGCACTAAGGTAAGTCACTTTAGATAAAGCTTCTTCTAAATGAATGCATGTGAATGTACGAATACGAATAGTCTTCTTTCCTGTATCAGAAAAGGATTCAGAACTAATTTGCATAACTAAATAAAGACAACTGCACTCAGCAATTTCTTAACAAATTACTTTTTGTGATAGCTGTCAGAATATTTTAGGTTCAACAAAGCATGACATAGATTTGCATGCCCTGAAACTGAGACTCGTTAGAATTTTCCATGCTGTAAGCAAGACTGTGATTGTCAGCACATGCCTGTTTATAATAAAGCAACCACAAGTGATAGTATAATGAATATGTGTGGTTTAGGTTATGATTAACCTTTTCAATGAATACCAGACTACTGTTTTCTACAATACTCGATACACTTATCCATCTCAGAACTGTATGAGAAATTATAGAAAGCAGTAGAAGTACATAGATGGCTTTTGATATGGATTATATAGTCGGTATTTTGTATCTGCGAGAGGCTTTTCTTTCGACCATATAATGATTTTGAGGAATGGGTCTGGATTGTTCCATTCAATAATAATACAGCCCAAGGAATGTGGGTGTACACTAAACTCTGTCTGTGTGCAAGGAAAATTACCATTAACTCTGACAGAAGCTTAAATGTTTTCCTATGGATGGCATAAAAGTTTGTAGTTCGGTTGGTGAAAAGGAAAAGAGCTCACACCCCTTTAACTCAAATATGCACTCTTTTTTCTTTGTCTCTTCTCTGTGACTTGTTTTGTTCTGTTTGAAGAACTTTCTTCATGGTTCATTTAGTCTAGTGTAATACTGGAATCTAGCTGATAAGAATCTGTTTTGCTCATATTTTGTTAACCAAAAGCTTTTCCAGTTTGAGAACCACTTGAGTTTAGTGTCCATTTATTAGCGGTTGGAATGGAATGCTACTTGGATGAGGAAGTGACACAGAAAATTCCGGAACAGCATACTTTTCCTAACTTTCTGGCAAGGTCATGTCACCCTTGCTGGGTGTGTTTGAGTACGAGTGAGTTTGAGATGGAAAAAGAGAGGGAGGTGCATTAATAAGAAAGAAAAACCCTTTACAACTGATAAAGGCAGGAACAATAACTTTAATGCCCATTTCCACTAGACTGGGGACAGGAGACATGGACACACCCTTTAGTATAGCCTGTCTGTCTGACATTGCCTTGTCAACAGGATCCAACTTTTCCTCTCCGTTCAGCTGGTGCTTAATGTGCTTAATGTGGGTTTGGGGTTTGGTGGTCTGATTGTTGAAGAGCACAAGGGCAGAATCGATCACTCCACCCTCTGGCTACTGCATGACACTGCACTTCACATGGATTATGAGGGGTGAGGTCACCTTGACAGGGGGGATTTTGTTTCAGCAGTGTTTATTGATACAGTGAAATGTTTAGACACAGTTTTCCTTTCACAAAGCATGCATCACAGTGTGTGTGGACTGAAAAAGAGTTGCTCAGAATGAATGGCTGTGATTCTGTGACTGTGAGTCACATTGGCTACTTCATAACATCATACATTTTGGTCCAGTCAAATAAAATCTGAAAGAATGGTTGATTTGACCATAATAATGTCAGTGGTAAATCTTTTTATTAGATCAAAAATATTTTTAGTACATTTGGTTGTCATTGTACCACATTAGGGGTCTAAATTAAGGGGTATTCGACCTCTAAGTTTCAGGGAGTTTGCTAATTATTGCTAAAGCTCAAATTATTTTTTTGTAATAAATAAATAAATAAATAAATACAGTTAGCTAAATTTCAGCCAAGTGTTTTATTGCCTCACTCCTTAAAATGCATTAATTTTGCTGCTTAATATGTTCAGATTATTATAGTTAATGAAAACTAAAACTAATACCAAAACCATTAAAAAATCATTACTTGAAGTAAAACTTATTGTATTTCAGCTATAGTTGTCAAGCCAACATTTCTCATTTTCATTTAACCTAGCTTGATGCAGCCTACTGAAATAACTAAAACTACACCTGAATTACAAATTGGAAAACACTACATGGGCATAAAGAAATCAAAATCACTCAGCAAAATTACTAACACTTTAACTAAAATTGAATTGAAAATGGAAAAAAAATTAGTATCTAATAGTATAGTGTCATCATAATCTTATAGAAATAGTTTCTCAATGATACAAAAATAGCATTACAATCTATACACCAAGGGGCCTTGAAAAAAATTGAAGACCACCTGCAATAAAACCTTTGACAGTGCTGATGTCTCTTCTGTAGTGTCAATAGAGGGCGATATGACGCTAACGTGCTTTCGAGTAACGCCTACCTTATCTCAAATGCCACAGGCAAGCCACAAGATTGATATATTTATTCATCAAAATATAAAGTTATTTTAAATTAAAATGACACATACAAACGAGTCGATTCGTTCTGAATAAGCACGTATGCTTACTTAAAGAGGAAAGTAAGCTGTGCTGTTATTTCTGCTTTTAAATATATAAAAAAAGAATCTAATGAATGAAATAGGCTAGTCTTAATCAAAACCCACTCTAAATTTTCATTAAACGGTCATAATTTTATTGTGATGTAGTGAAAGTTCAGGATATACATGTGATTTTATTAGTCGTGGGACTGCTCGGGAACTTCCTGGTCTCTTATGAGAGAGAGTGAGCGTGCGAGTGAGTGAGAGAGGGAGGGCGGGTGCCGGCTGGTAACATTTGCTTCAAACCATTACTGAGTACATGTTACAAGGCATAGTACTCACCTTAAACTAGAGCATTGCTATCTCTAATATTATTAATAACACATACATCTCCAGCAGTCATTTTTACTATATCTGTTTAAGTGACCTAGCCAACTGTAAAAGCGACTTTTCGGTGTCCCACTGAGGTAACGTAAATATTCTCGTCGGTGGGATTCACACAAGAGGGAAAGGTCCAGATTACAGACTGAGAACAAGTTTCCCATCACTGCTGGGTTTCTCTTATGCTGCAGTATTATAGTGAGCGACTGGCGCTTTTGGACGTTGCAGGATTTGAAGTTGGCGTGCTTTAATCAAGGTAAGTGCTTGACACGCCATTCATTTCAGTTAGAATCAAAGCACAAACGCTTCATAACGTATGAGTATTGAATTAACACGTGCGTATGTGAGTGTCAGTGTGCGGATTGTCAAAATAATGTTTCTTAAGATTGGTTTCTTGCATATTTGAGATGTCCGGTTGATAAACGAGTCGGATCTTTTCAATGAGTTTGTTGAACCACAAAACCGGACTGAACGATTCCTTCGAGAGTCGGTCAGAGCAGTTCTCTCTCGGATACATGTCAAAATAAGCGATGATAGTAAGGGGATTTGAACCGAGGCTACATAGCCGAAACAAAACAGGAGTATAAAAAAAATAATAATAATTATTCGTATTAAAGAAAAAATAATGAAAAACGTGACCACGTCATTACGTCATAACGTTAATTTTTGAAGCGTTTTTTTGTAACAAACTGTTGGAAAGAACTGATTCGCGGAAAAGAGTCGGACTTTCCAACACTTTTTACTCATAGGTTAGTGAGTTCCCTAGATAGACAGCATTTTAGGGCGTCATAGGCGCGTGGCAGCTCACTAGGGTATGATACACAGCAACTGTCATGTTTATACGACCACATGGATCTCACCTGTTACTTTACTCCATGTTATTTATGAAAATACTACCCTGACCTGTTCAGATCTTGCTTCAAATGCATGACGGTTATACAAACAAACCCCCATCTCCAAAGCTTAAAAGTGCAAAACTATGGACGTGCATTGAGCTCCATTTGTTAGGGAGTGATTCGGGCAGGTTCGAACCAAATTTTTCCCGGACTCCTCAGGATGGAATGACAAGGGGAGTTAAAGGAGACCAGCTGTTAATTATCTGTCAATCCAAACTAACCTCCCTCAATCCAATTACATTAGAAATTCCGCTGGGAATATACTATCAGCATCACCCTCAGAGGCCAAGCTTGTAAAATTGTGTTGAATGTGTTATTTTTACTACACTGTGCCAGGGCGCATTCAAGAGTTTGTTTCTTTCACCCGTGTTGCCAGTTGAGCAGCACAGCGCTGATGACATCTTGAGGTCGTTGGCAGGTCATGTCCTCAAGTGTCCTCACTCACATCCCCCCTTGTGTATCATTCCTTTTTCCATGTGTTGCAAAACCTAACGAAGATGCGCCTGTCAAATGAAATGGATTGCTTACAGTGGGAGATCTGTTTTGTTGTGCAACACTGCATGGATGGTGTAACTAGTATAATTGACAACAATTAGAAGCTGACAGTTGCTTAGGCTTCTATAAATGGATGAATAATGCTGTAAGAGTCACGCTTAAGGTGTTTGTGCTGTGCGTTTTCCAAGAACTGTATGATGACACTGCATGACAAACAGTGTTTTTCATTTAGAATGGTAGTGTTGCAAAGTACTTAAGACATCTCCGCAAAACTAAAATTAAATTAATAGTTCATCCCAAAATGAAAATTTGCTGAAATTTTACTCCCTCAGGCCATGCAAGATGTAGATGAGTTTCTCTTAATCAGAACAGTTTTGGAGAGATCACATCTTAGCATCACATCTCTTGCTCGCCAGTGGATCCTCTCCAATGAATGGGTGCCGTCAGAATGAGAGTTGATAAATCATCACAATAATCCACGCACAGATCAAACACGGTTTACAAGTGAAAACAGTTCTAAACAAATATGTTGGTGGATTTTGATGTGAGAGGACAACAGGCGATGAACTTGTATTTTGGCCGGAAAGTTAAAATGCCATTATGATAGATTTTTTTTCCTTACAAACACACAGCTTTTAATTTCACAAGACATTAATTGATGGACTGGAGTTGTATGGATTGCTTGTGGATTATTGTGATGTTTTTATCAGCTGTTTGAACTCTCATTCTGATGGCACCCATTCACTTCAAAGGTTCCATTGGTGAGCAAGTGATGTAATGCTACATTTCTCCAAATCTGTTACATTTGAGAACATTAAATTTTAATTTTTGGGCGAAGTATTCCTTTAACTCAGGGTTGTAATTGATACAGCGTCGACTGTGACAAAGGGAGGTTCTTTGGGATAGAGCATATTTTCAGAGCAGCGGGATTCTGGTTTTTGGTCAGAGGCCGGGAGATTTTGTACTTGAGCTATTTTCCAGCTGTCCCAAGACAATTAATTTTCTACGTCTGTCAGCAGTGAGCAATATAAGTGTGCCGTGTGTTCACTTTTCCATCGTGCAGCTAACACTTGCAGTTTCTACTGTTGAGACTTCTTGTTTAGTCTGTTTCTTTATCTTCCAATTATTCTCCATTCGTCATGTTTATGAAGATGGTGAGATTGCAGAGGAATATTTGGTTTAGAGCGGGAGGGCTGGTGACATGTGGCTGTGCAAACCCAGCCCTTCCCTCATTGCTGGTCTGTCAACCAGCCAGCTGTCAACGTGTCCCAGAGAGATCTCAGAGGGGATACACCTGTGTCTGAAACACTCAGAACAGGAAGTTCTCAGGGTTAACCAACCACATAATCGTGTCTCTACCCTGCATTAAGCTGGTTACGTTCTGTGCCTTTTTGAGTGTAAATTTGTTGTAGCAGATGCTTTATATGAACTTAACCCTGTTTACTTCGTAATGCATTTTGCTGAACGATTCAATTGTCTTTGTAATCTTTCATCAAAATATTCAAGCTCTTCAAGTCCCACACTGCTTTTTGTTCTCGTTGAATATCCTGTTTTGGAGATACGTCACATTGCTGGGTTGCGAACGTCTTTCATGTTGGCTTTACACATTTAGTCTTTTGCTCAACATTGCAGAGTCTTTCTTCAGTAGATAAAAGCATTCATCGTGTAGTTGTGGTTTGAAATGTTTGCATAGAGTGGAGCAGAGTATGAGTGGCAGTAGCCTTGATAGCCTATTTGTTTACAGTATGAACAGCCAAGCAGGTTTTAATCTAGTTTTTAGTGTGAGAACTAGATGGAGGTGGAGGGAGCAGAGGGTAAGAGAGACTGTAAATGTTTTGATGCCCTGTGGTGAGTCATGAGCTCATTGTAGGATCTGCAGTTTTTCTTAATTTAGCTGTGGCTTTTCCACTTGAAATTTCCCATTGAGGGCCCTGCCCTTGGACTCCGCTTTGCACCATATCAGGGAAAAACTGCAAAGGCCAGACCAAAGCCTTTTATCTACAGCTCTAAAACTTAACTGGATGGTTCATTTGAATGGTATTTCAAGATTCTTATTTACAGTGTTCATTAAAAAGTACTATGATTGTACTGTGGCTCATAGACTTTGATGTACAGTGGCCCCAAAAAGTATTTAGACCCTTAATTTCAAACATTTAGGGTCAGAATGTTTTTTTTGTTTTTTTTTAAATAAATGAATGCTTTTATTCAGAATTATTTAGTTAAAAGTGACAGAAATATTTTGTAGCATTATAAATGTCTTAATAACTATTTCAAATAAATAAATCTTTTTATTTATTAAAGAGTCCTGAAAAATATGTATCATGGTTTTCACAAAAATATTAAGCAGCACAAGCATGTTCAACATTGATAACAATAAGAAATGCTTCTTGAGCAGCAAATCATCATATTAGAATGATTTTTTTTTTTTCTTAACCCATAAGAACCCACGGTGATGCGGGTGTCACAAACATTGGTGATTATCTGGAAAGGTATTTTTAAAGCATTATCCCTCACTTTCAACTCAGGAAGTCCCCAAGTGACATATAATGAACACCCATGTTCAGTCATGTGACAATGTATGTATTTTTTGTTGCCATGGCAACATTTCCAAAATGGTGACCTGTCTGGTTAGCACATGTTGCAGTGTCAGCATTTTTTAAAAACGCTTGTTTTTGTTGCTAAAGGTATGTTTCAACCCATGCAACAATTCTAACGTTTTAATAACATGTCCTAGATTACACTCAACCTGATTTTAATACATTTCTTGAAAAAAATGATATAAAACAAGTCACGAAGATATTGTGGTGACGTATGTCACATTGGGCTGTTGGGCTGTCTGCCTGTGTTTTGTCTTCCATGATCGCAGTTCTGACTCAGAGGAAATAACATATTTCAGCAACATTACATGGCCAAAAAACACATTAGACGGCAATCGGAAGTTATTACAAACACTCGATGGTGGTTTGAAATGAGTTTTGAGTAAAAGCAGAATATAAATCTTATTTATTGTGTTATGTAGCATGATGCTACAGTGTGGATGAATGGTTACGTAACACGCGCTTTCGGTCGTGTAGTATGAACGGAGATCTTTTCTGGAACGCAGTGGAAACGCCAGTATGGATGAGGATCGCTTTCATTTTAAAACAAAAACGCACACAGTGTAAACCTAGCCTTAAGGGTGTTGGGACTCTTTCACACTACAGCCTCACGTGTGAGCCACATCTCTGAGTGTAACCGGTGTAAACTAGTAGGTGTGTTTGACCTGACGTGGCGCTGCGCTGTACGTATGCTTTCGAATCGCTCTCGCGGATGTCAAACACTGATCGATCTGCGCGGCGCCGCTTCTAGTCGAACACACCTAGTGCTGCAGGCTTATTGGCTCACTGATGTTGATGAGATGAACCCCTTAGGTATCGAAATTTGGTACCGAACGACAAGACGTTTTTCGATACTCTGGTTTCGAGGAAATTCGGTCGGTGCCTAAAAAGTATCGAACTCGATACGCAGCTGTATTTATTAATGGTGCTTATTTTATATTTTGTTAAATAATATAAATTATTTATACATTAAGTGTCCAAAAGTGGTCACTGTGTATCCTGATAATAAATGATTACCATATTCATGTACCGTCGTACTTTAAAACGCTGAAGTGGATTAAATAGACACCTGAACTATCAAAAAAAAAATTCATATTTGCTTAGCAGAGAGTCAGTCTAACATTTTTTTGTCTTATTTTCATAAATTGAGTGGAATGACTGTCATTTGAGATTGCGGATGTGTGTATCCGCTCATATTACTCGTCTTGTGCTGACTGTGTGGTTTGGGAGCTTAAAATCCTCGCTTTGCTAAGTGACACACATACCGAGACTACTGATTAACCTGATGGTGTGAGATATTCTGTAATCCATCTGGGATCCTTTCACTCAGGCTTACAGTTTGTCATGACTGACAAGGGCGAACACTGTTGCTGGAGTCAAGGGATTATTATAACACAAACTCTCATTACATTCCTTCTTACAGAGGTGCACTTTGAGATGAAATTACAGCGCTGAATTGCATCTTTTCACTGTACCCCCATCAGGTTGTTCATGCCTGTTTGCATTCATTGTGTTCCAGCACACATGCTTCACAGGCATGAACAAGTCAGGCACCCTGCTCTAGTTCCACAATGACCTTTGTGACCCTTGCACACTGTGGATAGAACCATGATGCCCTTGATGCATGAGAACGAAAGCCGTTCTGTGTTATCTGGTTCATGGTACCATCCTTCACATGCTTATGTCCTCATCCTGTTAACCGCTCAGAATAAATCAAGTCTTGGAGTTCAGCAGTGGTCTTTATCAAAGACCTTTGAAGTGAAAACTATATGAGCTGTCTTCCCTTCTAATGATCACATTGAGATCTGTAAGGCATGGGTTAACCTTTAACCAGGCTCTCTCCTGCATGAAGATAAGTCATGCAATCCAGGCCAGGTGTGGCCTTGCTCCCACACCACAGAAATATGCATATAGTGCCTGTGCGTTCCAGAGCTGATGGCAATTTTTGACTAATATATTGTCTCCGAAGGGTTGGTGGCTGGAAAATCGATGATGGACCCAAAAGAATGTTTGTAAAGCAATCAATCTTTACACAAATGTAAATTTGTCACTATATAGTGCACTTACACTATGTACTCTGTCAAATGAAATAGTTTAGACTGCATTCAAGCAGATGCTGTTTAATAATGTTTCAGAGGTGTGATGTAACGTCACTAAATTTATTGCAAAACATACTACTGCAAAATGGGATGCACCTCGAGAAAAAAAGAGTTGGTATTTACAGTCAGTGTACACTCATACGAAGAGAGGGGGGCGGGATCGGCAAAAGACCTCGAGATAGGATTCGAACTCGGGTCGCCATACTAGTTTTACTTAAGGAGTTAGAAGGGTCACAGTTCATAGGCTCTTGCACCTTATAGGGGAGCATGTTTAGGAATTTTATTGCATGTTGATGTTAGCGATATCGCAGTAGAGTGTGTGAGACTCAGTCCTGGCATGTTTCAGAGCATTCAGCATCAGAATGCCTACTACACCTCATTAAAGCACCTCATTTCCCAGACATGGAAGTTATTTCCAGACGTGGAGTGATTTACTATGTAAGATATGCAGTTGTAAGCTCGACCAAACAATGAAGGCTCTTATATGTATATGTTCCTTAATCCTTAAGAATGGATGTATGATGTCATTAGAATTTGATTTTTCGTGATAGATATCGAGCACATCAAATTGTTCAGCAGCTGTCCATAAATATGGAAGAAATTGTTTTATATATATTTAACCATGTTTTATCTTTTAAAGGATTAGTTCACTTCCAGAATAAACATTTCCTGATCATTTACCCCCATGTCATCCAAGATTTTCATGTCTGTCTTTCTTCAGTCGAAAAGAAATTAAGGTTTTTGAGGAAAACATTCCAGGATTTTTCTCCATATAGTGGACTTTAATGGGACTCAATGGGTTGAAGGTCCAAATTGCAGTTTCAGTGCAGCTTCAAAGGGCTCTACACGATAACAGCTGAGGAATAAGGGTTTTATGTAGCGAAACGATCGGCCATTTTCTAAAAAAAAAAAATAAAAATTTATATACTTATTAACCACAAATGCTCATCTTGCACTAGCTTGACCTTATGCATTACGTAGTCATGTTGGAAAGCCCTTTGAAGCTGCAATGAAACTGCAATTTGGACCTTCAACCCATTGGTCCCCATTGAAATCTACTATATGGAGAAAAGGTTTGGGATCAGTAAGATTTATTTATTTATTTATTTATTTATTTATTTTGATGGGGCTTAATTTATTCAGCAAGAATGCATTAAAGTCATCAAAAGTTACAAAACAGTTCTATTTGGGGAAGAAATGCCATTCTTGTGAATCCTGTAGGTTATTACCATTTCCACAAAATATTAAGCAGCACAACTGTTTGCAACATTAATAATGAGAAGTGTTTCTTGAGCAGCAAATCAGCATATTGCAATGATTTCTGAAGAATCATGTGACACTTAAGACTGAATGGAAAAGTAATGGCTTCTGCAAGTTGAGCTTTGCCCTGACAGGAGAATATACTCAAAACATTTAAATTTCTAATAATATTTCATAACATTACTATTTTTACTGTAATTTTTTTTTTTCAAAAACAACCTACCACATCCTCTTGAACATTAATGTAAAAGATGCTAAAAAAGGGTTCAGTTCGATGCAAAAGCTCCTGCCCCTGAGTACTTAGACATAATGACTGAAAGGCCCATCCCTATTATGAGTATGTCTGTACGCTCCCAGTGGGTCAGCATTAACACTGGCCTAAGGTTATTTGTCCTTTTGCCCTTCCCTAAGGGAACCACTGGTATTTCATAATTATGGCTGCTGTAATGTGTGGAATGAATGGGTGTGGTGACTTTGTGCATGAAACTGTCATGTATGGTCTGCAGCTGGCCATCGTGCCAAATGGTCTGCGCCTGAACGGTGCGTTGGTGTGCACAGACGCGTTATGTGTTAACCTCACCCCATGACTTGCATTTGAGCCATGCAGGATAATGAAGTGATGTTGTCATGCTCAGTCATAGCTGAGATGTTGTAACAGATTGTTGTAATAGGCCATCTTGTTCTTTCAGTATTTTTCTTAGGGAGCAAAAGATTTTCACAATGGGATTCCAAACTGTTTGCTTCATCCTATAGCTCGGGTTTCTCCTCAAAGGTTATATTTCAATAGGGTCTTGTTACTAAATACTCAAATGAACCCACTACAGTACGTTAATGAAGTTTTTTTATTTTGTTGCATTAAGTCAAACTTTCTTGGATGCCTGGTGACCTAGTGACCTTCAAGGTTGTGCACCATTCAGAAATGAGCTGAGAATGCCTTTTAAATTCAAATTCTTGAATTTGAATCAGTGTAACAAACATTTGTATTAAATTTAAGTAAGCTGAATTAAAATTAAACAAATTTGTGCTGTAATTTTTAACTAGAAAAGTTGAAATGTTGCTTGATGGACCTTGGCTCCAGCAGTTTAAGCAGAATCCTTGCATTTCTAATGTCTGATTGATTAATACATGTTCCTTCAATTGGAACAGTTCGAGGTGAGAGTAGTGTTGTTTTTGGCGGCCTGTTTTAATTTTAGTTTTAGTCTAGTCTTTGTGTGAAGCTGTCATTTTAGTTTTTATTAGTTTTAGTCATGTTCATACTCCTTTTAGTCTAGTCAAGTTTTAGTCAACTAAAAGTCTGAGCATTTTAGTCTTATTTTAGTCAGAATTATTCATGACTATTTTCGTCTAGTTTTAGTCAACAAAAACTGATGACATTTAGTCTAGTTTTAGTCAATGAAAATTGTATTTTAGTCTCTTTTTAGTAATGCAGTTCTATTTAACCCAGTCAATATAGTATAAATACCTAGTAGTATAGACGAAACCAAAATTTCTTTTAGCCAAACCCATTTCAAACAAGGTTATCTTATTATATTATTGTTACCTTATAGACTCAAGAATACATCCATTCCAGACACGGAAGACGCTCTGATTTGAATTTACAACATTTATTTTACCAACTAAACATGTTAGAAGTACACACGCATACATTTTCTCCCAAAGACGAACCCCGGCCGGCCGGCCAGCCGGCCATACTTTGTTGTTGTCATCTTCTAAATAATGCCGCGAGTGGGGCTTGAGGAAGTGACGTCGCCTGCGTCTGCGCAGTGCGACCTGATGCAGCCGCTGAAGCGAGACACAGGAAACAGAAATACTGCAAAATAATAATAAAAATAACGCAACTAAACGAGACGAAATAACGTTATAACATTTCGTTTCGTCTCGTTTTCGTCAACGAAAATGAGACATTTTAGCATAGTTTTTATTTTGTAAACCACATTTAGTCTAGTTTTTATTCGTCAACAATATTGCATTATACATTTAGTTATAGTCATCGTCACATGACCAGCATTTACGTCTCGTCTCGTCTCGTTTTCGTCACGTGATAAAGGTTCGTTGACGACGATATTTAGTCATAATTTTCGTTGACGAAAGCAACACTAGGTGAGAGGGCCAAGTGTAGGCTGTCGGACTTTGAAATCAGCAACTGCTTTTTGTGTTTTGCTAGAAACAGTCTGATTGTTGCCGATCACGGACCTCTGAAGAAGTGGAAAACAACGAAAACAGGAAGGCCTGTCATCTGTATTTTGGCAGCATGCTCAAGGATTATGCGAGCCATTTCCAGTGGATGTGGTGTTGAAAATTAAATATCAGCATCTCTAATTGACCGCTCAACTGCCTTGACTTATCAGAGAAAAAAATAGATACATACTCAAAACTAAGAGGATGCTAGACTAGGCATGCATAATATATTGGTATCAAAATTGATTACAAGCTGATATTAAAGGGTTTTTTTTATTTTATTTTTATTTTTTTTTATTTATTTATTTTTTTTTTACTTATACTGGATTGTGTTAATTTAATGCTCATTTATCTTAGTTTTACAATTAGATTATATTATAATCTAATACTAAATTTGCTGTTTATTTTGAATTTGTTTAGACAAAATACTGTTTAATTTTAATAATTAACTTTTTTTTTTTTTTATGAATTTTTATTGGACAGTACAGCAAGAAGAAAAGAAAGAGGGAGGAGGTAGCAGTGTCATCACTGTTCCATCCTCCATCCACTCAGCATTGGATAGAGACAGAACCCTTGTGGGAACCCCCTGTCCCACGCTCAGAAGCATAACCTGCCCTTATAAGGCATTGTGGGTATTCTAAGATCTCAGAGGAGGAGACTTCAGGCCATAGTGTTGCCAACCCAGCTGCTGTATATGAAAGCAATGGGAGATCCAGCTGGCCCTAAGCAGCGGCACTGTGCTGTGCTGTTCTTCCAGACCAGTCCTGGAAAAAGCAGAGCCGCTTGGGGGTTGGGTACAAGGCTTTTGCATGAGTGGGATGTTTGGAGTTCCTGTGACAAGTACAGTCTTGTCCACTTGTACCTCATTGCAACAACTCTGGTGAGAAAAATTAAGGCTGGGATGAAGTAATGCTTGTCCTTTCTTCTTCTCCCTCTTAACCTGTTGGCTGTGGAAGAAGTGGGCGTGTCTCTAGTAGTTCTGGTTCCCGCCTCCAAACATGTTGCTCCCACTAGAACTAGAAAGAGAGATAGAAAAATGTGATTGTTGTTTCACTGGAGATTTCTTGCCTCATACATCTTTTCACCTCAGTTGGAAAGCATCGATGGATTATTTCTTCATGAAAACCTCATGGAAATGCCAGCTTTTGCCCTCATATGGCAATTTTTTTTTCAAATATGTGATAAAAAGTATTTTATGTATAGGTTAAATAGTGTAAAACGTTTTTAACGATGTTTTGGACCATATAAATAGGTGATAATATAAAAATAAAATGTCAAAATTGGCCCAAAATTTATGAGTAAATACAAGTAACTTAAACTTTTTGAAAACATGTATGTTTATTTTTGTATATTTTGAAATATAGATGAAAATATGTCCGTGAACTTTTTTGCCGTATGGGTTTGAGTGGAAAAATGTGCATCCTTTTATGTAAAGAACACTGATTCCATGGGTTTTCCTAAGCATTTGAATGATTCATGTACCATGGACTTCAGCCCGGTTTTGTGTTTTGGAGAGGAACCTTTTTTCTTTTCCAGAAAACACATCATTTCAGAGCCTCCAGGTTGTCTGGAAATGTGTAAACCCTGTTCAGTGGAGCCAGCAGACACTCACACCACCATGTGAGGTACTGTATGACTCAAAAAAGCCCAGATGAAGAAGGGATGAGAGGAAACGAAAGAGATAAAGCAGTGAGCTTCACTCTCTCAGTTAACATACAACTTCCTGTCTTGCATGTTGCCACAGTGACCTCGTTTAGTTATATCACAACATGGATTACTACATTGTGGTGCGACAGTGATGGGTTTCCCCCATCTTTACCTCTCGCTTTCTCTCTCTTGCTGTCCCCAGTCCTGTGCTGACTGTTTAACACCCACATTACATTCTTCTGTTTTGACATCACAGACTCTCAGCTTTCCCTCTGTTTTTTTTCGCCTCCATCATACACCTCCCTCCCTTATGTACTGCCTTTCAAATATCAGGTCTCATGGGCGTCCCATAGGTCCCTTTTTTGGTTTATATTCTCGGTATGTCTCTGCTTCCCTCTGCAGGTCTTATAAATGTGAAATTGTTCCAGTTTGTTCACAAACCAGCCCTCATCTCATTCCCGTCTTCCAATTCTCGTGATGCTTTGGGCCTTTTCCCAGTATCAGGCTTTTCTCACCACTCCCATTGCTCAAGGCCCTGACACATTAGTAAACAAAGAAGGACTTATTGTCGTTGTGTTGTGTTTTCTCTGTGACCATATTCACATGGACAGTCTTAAAGGGATAGTTAATCCAAATTGTTTCCCCGATGTTTGACTTTCTTTCCTGTGTAGAACACAAAGTGCATTTCTGAAGGTTATTCTTGTCATTTCATTCAAGTGTGAATGGAAACGGGCTTGAAAGTGAAAATGGCAAAAACGGCAATATGGTTATAAATATGGTCCATATGATTATGTTGTATGAATTCTGAAGTCATGCAAGAGCTTTCTGTTAGAAACAGAGCTAAAGTGTAAAGTATTATTCATAAAACCAGTTTGAATAATTCATTGATGAATTGTCTGACTGATTCAGTTTTCAAGTTTAATACCCTGACACTGATTCAGTGATCCTGCCAACCATCAACAATCCATTTAAAGGGATAGTTCACACAAAAATGAAAATTCTGTCATTAATTACTCACCCTCATGTCGTCCCAAACCCATAAGACCTTCGTTCATCTTCGGAACACAAATTTTTGATGAAATCTGAGAGCTTTCTGACCCTGTGTAGACTGCAACGCAAATTACACATTCAAGTCCCAGAAAGGTAGTAAGGACATCATTAAAATAGTCCTTGTGACATCGACAGAGAGGATGACTTCGAACCACAGTATACAGATGAACCAAGAGAGATGGATGTTATACATCAGATGCCGGCTCCTGAGCCGTGGTACTCTTCTTGTGAACGTGCGTCGAAGACTGACACAGAAGAGAAGAAATTGTGAATAAAGTCGTTATTTTTGTTTTCTTTGCACACAAAGTATTCTCGTAGCTTCATAAAATTACAGTTGAACCACAGATATCACATGGACTATTTTAATGATGTTCTTAGTTTCTAGCTGTCTATGCGGGGTCAGAAAGCTCTCTGATTTCATCAGAAATATCTTAATTTGTATTCTGAATATGAACATAGATCTTACAGGTTTGGAATGATGTGACGATGAATGACAAAATTTTCATTTTTGAGTGAACTAACCCTTTAAGGGGAACTTTGCATATGAATAGTGACCTAAAATTAGGTCTGTGTGTTACAAAAACATTGCATGGCTTCAGAAGATATGTAGTATTGTGCATGACTCATACTTTTATTACGCTTTTTTTTTTGGTGTTTTTTTTGGTGTTTTTGTCTTTTTGAAGCTTGAAATTTCGGGGACTGTTATTGACTGTTATTGCATTAAAAAAAGAGCAACCAGGACATTCTCTTCCTGTGCTCCACTGAAGAAAGTAATTTATGGCCATTTTTGGGTGAACTATCCCTTGAAGTCATGAACAAATATAAAAAGTGAAAGGAGGAACACAAAAAAACAAACAACAGCCTTCTAGAGGTGAAAAGTTCATTTATTTTAATTGTCAACTAGAAAAGAGAGGAAATATGTTTTGAATTCTAACTCAGCTCATCAAGAAGAGGGTTTTAAAGTTCATTCATTACACTCAGGATCTCCTCTCTGTCTTTTCTTAACCTCAACGCTGGCAAGTGGATTCATTATGTTGAAGAATAACACGCCAGTCAGAGTTCACAGCTTTGATCTTTGGTCCCTCTGTACCGTACTCTGCCCAACACAACAGTTTCTACAAATAGACCTGTCCTGGTGTGAGAGTATAAATAGGCTTGTGACAGAGTAGGCGGAGAGAAGGAGGGAGGGGCTGAGAGAGAGAGAGAGAGAGGGAAGTAGAGGAGGTGGGAACGGATTGACTACGTACAATAACCAAACATTTTCATAAGTCTCATTACACATAATTTGAATTAAAATGCCTTTTGCCCACATCATTAAGTCCTTACCAGGATCCAATTTTTAATAAATAATGTGGACAGATGATTGTGGTCGAGAACAAAAGGGATTGAAAATTGATTTGTTTGTGGATGGGTTAATTGACTTTTCCAAAGCACTGGCAGGAGACCCAGAGGAGGTGAACATGGAGGAGTCCAGTGACTGAACTATGACTCATCTCTGATTTGTCAGCAGTGACCATCAGCAGTGGGCGGAACATGTGCCGGGCAGCATGCTCAGACTGTCCATTTAAAAAAAAGAAATTAGAAAATTTAATTTGCGTTATAAAATGTTTTTGGAGTGTTTCAGCCTTAGGAGAAATGTTTTAGTATACAATTAGCACACTATCTGCATACTATCCATCCTGTATATTCTTCAAGATTAGAATTTGAGCATCTTGGATCATCCTTAAAAAGGTGCCAGATGATCTATCCTATTATTTCAGATGGATTTTTGAAGTGTGCATCCATAATTCTTTATTGGCCCTTGTACAACAGTTTTTAAGTTATTGTTAAGTAATAATAAATTTAGCTAGATACCAATGTTTACATAAAAATGCAAACCATTTCTGGTATTATGATGCATTTTTCTGATGTGGTAGCATTTTAAAAAAAGGAATTTATTACTTTTATTCAGCAAAGATGCATCAAATGTAATTCCATTTTAAAATGTTTAAACAGAAAAATTGATATGTTAAAACAGCAGCGTTGATGAACATAAGAGTTTACACACAAATTTACCAACCTCAGCTTTTGAATGTTAGTGTAAATACAAACTCAAATGTATGTACTTTCCCCTAACCAGCAAACTATATACTTTTAGTGCACAGTAGACTGTAAAAATACAAATTGGGATGCTGCAAGTGAGAAAATTCTCCGTGTGAAGGAATGTATTCTGTAGATTAAGTAATAGAGAGAGAGTAAGTGAGGGGCCCTGAAAGTGGCTAATATGAGTATAAATGGGGTGAGAGCACAACAGGCATGCAGGGAAAAAAGCCAGAGTTTCCATTACTGATTTCCCATGGATGTCATTTGACCACTTTAAGGAATAGAACGCCCCACATAACAAACAAAACCTCAGAGTGTTTGTTTCTCCGCCAGAAGGCCATGTGAGGATGTGCGAGTCCTGTGCTTACAGTGACCTGAAGGGTGACACTGAGTACAGAGAGTCTGACTGCTATAACCCTCTTTAACCTGTCTGATGCCTTATGCCATTTCTTAAAGGAATAGTGCATTCAAAAACAAACTATTCATGTTTAAAACTCATATGACTTTTGTTAATCTGTGGAACACAAAAGAAGATATTTTACAGAATGTCCAAGCAGCGGTTTCTCATATAAAAATATGTATTCAAGAGACTGAATGATAATTAAAATAAATGAGAAAATGTGAGTGATAAAACAAATATACAGCACACAAAAAAATAAGTGCATAAAAAAATATCAGATCCAGTGGGGAAATTATATTAAGGACTCATAAATGTGTCTTTTGATTAATGTATTCATTGAAATTAATTCATTAATTATATATATAATTTTTTTTTTCTTTCTTTTTCATTTAAAGGGGACCTATTATGCTCCTTTTTACAAGATGTAAAATAAGTCTCTGATGTCCCCAGAGTGTGTATGTGAAGTTTTAGCTCAAAATACCCAACAGATCATTTTTTATAGCTTGTTAAAATTACCACTTTTAGGGTATGAGCCCAAACGCTCTGATATTGAGTGTGTTGCTTTAAATGCAAATGAGCTGTTGCTCCCGGAGAAGAGGGCAGAGCTTCAAGAGCTCCAGCTCCCGTATTAGCAGTGCTAGCCTTTGCAAATAAACATTCCACGATTAGTACAAGCCTGTATCTTTACAGAAAACTACTCGGTTTCAAAGTCAGTCATCTGATTATACTGTGCATAATAAATTCGCGTTTGTGAATTGCACAGACGGGAGCACGGCGGGATAAAAATAACAACATAGCTGGTCTCATGGTGCATGGCATGCTATCACAAACTTTATAAGTGCCACTCGTGATTATGAGCTCAACAAACTCAAGCGATCGACTCACATTACTTGCATCTGTAACTTTTAACTACCACATTCCTATTCACGATCATTCATGAAGACAGCAGCAGTGAAAAAAGACAGACAATGGTAGCTTTAGCAATTAGCCTTACAGAGTGCCAAGAAGCTCTTTCAGAAGGGCAGTTTGGAAAACAAACGCATGACACTTACTTTGTCTGGAGCTGACGTTCGCGCACGAAGTGTTGGTATTGATCCCTACAGGTATTGTGGACTTTACCGATTTTTTTCCGGGACATTTCCTTAGAAAATGAAACTTAACTACAGTGTCCTCAGTGGCTCAGATGAGGGGAGAATATGGCGACTACTATGTTCGTTAGTGCATCCCAAAACACAACACTTGAAAATCTACATTGTATATCTCCAGCAGCTACAGTGATCAGTAACGTTAATGGTGGAGGCGGACCACAGCTTCTCACTCAGGGCTGTGTCTCTGCTTATAGGGCAGCGTCACAAATGGGCGGGACTTATTCCCCTCGGTGACGTGAACAGAGGGAGAATCTGAAACAGCTCGTCCTGAGAGACTGTTTATGATTTTATTAATTATAAATAAATGAGTGGGTGGATTTTTACCATTATAGGCTAGATGTTTTCACACACTGCAGCCACACAACTGTGTTCAAACACCTTATAAAAGTGATTTTTGCATAATAGGTCCCCTTTAAAAAAAAAATCAGCTACTTTTCTAAGTTCTGTCTATCTCTTCTCTATCAAGAGAGCTCTTTACTATCATATTTGGCTCAGTTCTAAGTACAGTAAGGTGGAGCACTAACAAATTGCCTTATTGCCCGAAATTAAAAGATGGCAGTTAGACAGCTTTTGAAATGTGGATCAAAGCGACCCTGATCAAACAATGGGATGATTTAGAAACTGCTGTTTATTTATCCTGTTTCTTAGACAACCGTTGTAGTCCATTGACTGTAGCCGCTTGTCATAAATTCATAAAGTTTTTACTAGTACACACATACTGATTGAAAGGTGTGCACACGACGAACAGATTGTAAGCGAAGTTAAAATGCTCTACTTATGACATACCTCTGACTTTCCCTGTGCTTCTTACACCCTAAACCTGTAATGTCAGTGTTCTCAGAGAGAAAGAGAGAGCACCGTCTGGAAAATATTACTCAGATTCCAACAGGCGGGGTCTCTTATGTTGGCATAAGTGTGAAAGGGAGCGAGAGAGAATGAGAGATTGATAGGACCGAAAGAACAGATGTGGATTTATACGTCTCACACGGTGTGCAATGCTGCACGCCTATATTTTGCAACTTCTATTAAATCCAGAACATTTCTCTAAGCTTCTCTATGCACAGTTATGTCATTTGGAATGCCCATTAGAGGGCGCTGCTCTGTTTATAGGCAGTAGTAGTGACCTTGGTTAAGGTTTTACCTGAGTGCTGTGTGTGGACTGAGCAGGTGGTTTGTTGTGCTCTTGGTGGAGAGGAGAAAATGGGGTGTGTCTTCATACATTAACCCTTTGTCATACACCCGAAAGACTCTCAAGTGCTGATGCACAGAGCCTCTTGGTGATTATTTGCAGAGCGTTTTCGTAAGACTTTCTCAGCTGTATAAATATTGCAATTTTCTTCTCGGTTTTATCATTCTTTCTATCTGTTTCTGTATCTGTTTATCAAACAGAAACTACAGTTATAAATCAACCGTATGTTAAGGGAATACGCCTGTGACATCAGGTTATAAACTCATAAAGCATACCACCATAAGTGAGTGTGACCTGTGCACTGTGAAGTGCACTTGGCCTGTTTTTCTTTCTCGGGCAACTGAGCCAAGTTTAAGTGCATCAATTTTTCCTCCTTGACGGATCCCTATCTGAAATCTGCCTCAAATCTGCTTCAGTGTGCACTGGGGGAGCAGGAAAGGAGGAGGAAAATTCACTTGGTGTAATCACCATCAGCTACATTTCATCCAACATGCAATGCTAGAGTTCCCAATCCCAATTTACTGGTTCCTCGAGTTTGTCAGCACAAGACGGAGTGTTCATATGCTGTTTCTTACGTTTTTTTTGTTGGTAATATTTTCTAAAAGAGGCACAGGCTGGTTTTTAAGGGCAGGCACATGCAGGGCTACTACAGGGGGGCTGGAAATTTTTAGCTTTCGCTGTAAATCCCATTGCAGGAGGACAGAGCAAGCAAGTTGAGGGAGCTAGAGAGGGGGAGTGTGTCACTTTTCAGAAGGACTGACTCGTGCCTCCACAGGCAGCGAGGGGGGAGAGAGGGAGAAAGAGAGAGAGACGCAGGAAAGGAGAGGAAAGTTAAAGCTGAAGAAATGGCAGCTGGGACGCTCCCACACATGGTGCAAAAGAAGTTGAAATAAACTCGGCACACTTTCTTAAACGAGAGTGTTTTGGAAATACTTATAATTCATATACTTACAGCAACAAGCTGGGAAGATTGGGAAGATGAAGTATCGAGGCATGGTAAGAACCACAGCATGCTCCATTCTAAACAAAAGCAGCTGGGAGATTTCTGCAATGTCAGTCAGGGTCTTATGAAAGTGAAATATGTGGTTCTGGACTGAAGTCGTCAACTTATTTTGTGTTTAGATTATATAATGATGTGCTAGCACAACTGGAATGCAAGTATCACAGGGAATCATGGATTTTAAGTGAATTTTGACCTGATTTTGCAGATCTATCTGTCTGTCTGTCTATCTGTTATGCATATACACATACATATACATAGGTGGTGTGTGTGTATTTAGATAAATATGAAATTTACTATATACACATACACTCAAAAAAAAAAATGTGTGCGTGTGTATATGTATGCATGTATGTGTGTGTATGTATGTGTAAAATAAATATATATATATATATATATATATATATATTTATAAAACGGTTAGTTCCATTCCTCGATTCTGATTGGTCAGCAGCTGTGTTTTATTCACGATACAATCAGGCCGTATAGAATGCAACATGTTTAACCTTCTTTCAAATGAATAAGGAAAAAAACATGAACGTCGATTGGCGTCAATCAACGCGAATTGTTTTTATGGTTTCACATTCATAGTTTAACAAACCAATCCCCTTCCCACATAAAATATCAAAGTAATAGCCTATTGTTTTTACTCAAATAGACAATTATACACTCTCAATATGTCTCATTTAACTGGTAACATTTAAATTGGCCACCGTGAAATGACTCCTTAAATTAACTGGAACAAAACAAATGACTAGGCCTATAACATTGTCTCGCGTCATTTTAGGCTACTTTTTACGCTGTTTTGCAGTGCTGGTGTGCAGCTGCCGACTTAAAATCAAACTTCCAGTGTCTCTCCGCAACACGATGCGCATAAGCCGCGTAACCTTGTTCTCCGCAAGGCGACACAGCTGCTTCGTCTTGATTCAGTTCTGCAGCGGAGAACCCTATCTCTGCAGGAACACTCGAGACAGGGATTACAGGCTATCTTGGCGAGCATGGTCAAAATTCTCACTCATTCGTTCTGTTAGGTCTATATTACAGCCGTTTAGGCGTGCATTAATTGAAATGCAGCATGCTGATATTTGTTTAATAACTTTCAAACGGTAGAGCCTGTTCCTTTGCATAACATAGCCAAAGGTCGGTGTATTTTTGCTTTATACATTTGAAGCATTCTCAAATTCAGATTGTGTTAGGAGACGGACTATAAGACAATTTAATCGGACAATTTGACCGGAGAGATTTAATTTTGTCGGACATTTCATTTTTTTCCGATAAATGTCCGGCGAATTACGGACAAGGAAACCTGATACACATACACTCAAAAAAAAAAATGTATGCGTGTGTGTATGTATGCATGTATGTGTGTGTATGTATGTGTAAAATAATATATAAATATATATATATATATATATATATATATATATATATATATATATATATATATATATATATATGTGTGTGTATATATATGTGTGTGTATATATACACAATTTTTTTTATAGTTATTATTACCCGAGTTGTAGATACACTGAAACACCTTTTAATAAGTTTATTAGTGCTGGGCAATGATTAATTGCGATATTATATATAAATATATTTAATATATAAACATAACATATTTTTCTTAAATATATACATGCATGTGTGTATTTGTACATAATAAATATACACAGTACACACACACACATTATGTACACAAAAACTTTTATTTTGGATGCAGTTAATCGCGATTAATCGTTGCCCAGCACTAATTTTTATTCAATTCTCTATATTACAAAATATTCTGTAAACAGCAATTATGTATTATCCATTGACGGGGTTGTTCATACAGAGTTACTTTAGTACATAACGAGTTACTTCAGCAGGCATGAATATCAGCTGATCTCTAATCTCTCATACAGTATATAGTGAAATGATAAAATAAATAGAGGAAGTGACTTTTTCTCTGAAAAGAAGGATTTGGAGTTTGTCTATCCGATCAGGTGCTGATCATATCTTGGGCCACTCTTTCATGCTGGACATTCTGACTATCAGTTTCTGTGTTTATGCCATAGTGTCATCTCACAGTGAAGCAATCCCTGGCTTTGAACCAGCAACAGTCACTGTTGAATTCCAGGCTAGAAAGAGAGTGAGAGTGAGAGAGATAATGAAACTGGCGTCTGTCATCGGGCCATTCCACCCTGCTAAATTTCTTCCTCTCTCTGTCATCCGCAATGTCCTCCAAAAGCCAACAGAAACTTCAAGAACAAGCACTCAAGTTTAAGACCTCATCATTTGGGTTTCTGAGGCCTTTCACCTTTCAGCCATTCAATGTCGTGATACGCTAAGAGTGTCGTTTGCAGAGCGTCATTTCACATTCAAATAAACACACCTTGCGGTCAGCGATACTTTAGATGTGATCGAATTTCGGCACTTTTCATCGTAGGCAAATAACTACAGAAGTCTGATGAATGGCTGACACTAGATTTATGGTATCTGGTGCAGTTTCGCTCGAGATTCCACTAAATTGCTAAACAGCTGCATCACTCACAGGAAGAGCCAGATCTCAGGCAGAGGAAATGAAGTTTACATAATGACATGCTGCTCTGAAAGACTGAGGAGATGTAAGATACTGAGATATTAAGGAAGGCTATAGCTATTCATTTATATGCGATTGGGTGGGAGACGCTGTAAGAATGAAATACAGTAAGCAGTTTACACTTCTCCTGACTTGTGCTCTTCAAATGCCCTCTGGACATGAATGCCTTGCATTGTCCGGACAGGCTGGAATGAAGGATAACTGGTCACTTTATATCTTCTCCAAGTCAAAAAGTATGTGTGAGTGTATTTGTGAATTCAGCATGTGGAGGGGGTGCAACTCTTCACCTGTTTAGGCAGAGCCAGTCACACCTGTCTGTCAACTTTCCCCCTGAAGTTTGACAGCCACCAGCTGACTTTCCAAACCAACACAAGGACAGCCATCGACTCAGCAGACCGGCGTGAATTACAATACCACCCATGGAATTTCTCACCATCTGTGCAGTGGTAATTAAAGGAGCATTGTAAGACGACATCTTTGAAGGTTTATTGATGAATATGGCTTAATTAGAGGATGATATAATGTGGTGCACAGCAAGGCCCGTGCTGGTGTCTTATAAGTGCTCAAAACATACTCCAACATACAAACATACTCCAACCAAGTTTCATTGTCAGTTTCATGACTGAACAATCGCAGGCATGCAAAATAGGGGCAAAAAGTTGCATTAAATTTGGAGAAGTGCCAAAAATGTTTTTTCCCCCTGACCATCTGCATCAGTCAAAGCTGCAGGAGTCTGATCTTTTTACACTTCTCTTCAAAGGAAAAAAAAAAAGACATCCCGCACTTCTTCTCACATGTCCACATGTCAGTGTTGGTGGTTAATGTTGTGGGAAGTCTTTTTTTAATTTATGGGTGTTTTTTCAACTAGACACATTTTGTCTCTTCTTTTTTTTTCTGAATTCTTTAATGATGATTTTCACTACAGTGTCACTTCCTTAACATCACAAATTATGTATTGTGTTTGACAGAACGGGGCATGGAAATGTTTTAAAATAACTACTAATTTAGCAATCATGCTTTTGTGTTAATGACAAAATTGCTTCTTGTGAGTGATTTGTGTAAAATTATTTTTACAAAATAAATATTGAATGTAATCTTATTTATCTCTGTTTACACTTATTATTTTTCACAAATCTAATAATCCTTATGTTCATAATAATAATAATAATAATGGCATAATAGTTGTTATATGTGATAGCTTTCATATTTAAAGATTGAAAGTCTGAGATGTAGGTAAACTGATAAAAGCTGTCAAAATTATGTATTATTTAATGTATTCTTAACATAGAAAAAAGCAACAACAAAAAAAAGCTGACTTTTTTGTAGTTTTATTTAATCTGTTGGGACAGTAATAGTGTGACCATACTTGAAGAAACACCTTTATGCATCCATCTTCGTTTTTAATGTAGCTGTGCCTCTCCACAAGTCTGGGTGTCTCCACCCCTTGTTCTTTCCTGAGGAAAGAAGAGCGAGGTAAAAAGTGAGCCAGATGACTCAATCAGGATGGAAACAGTTGGTAACCTCAAAAGCTTAAAATCATAAGCAAGCAGACAAGATGTGCTTTTCTTCTCCAACATTCTCCACTCTTCCCGGTGAGAAGGGGAGGAGCGCATGACTTTGCTGTGGATATCTAGGAATGTGCCCTTTATCCACTGCCTTCATTAATTATGAAAAAAATGCACCGTACATTCTTCCCTTCATCCACTGGAGTTGTTAACTGGACAGAATGACTTGTCCTTAGAGAAATGAAATACTAGAGTGTTTGATTTGCACATTCAAAAATCAATCTTTGTAATCAATGCTCTGGTTTCTATTCGTCTGTTTCCGATGTCTTCTTGCAGTGTGAGAAATGCTGACGAAGGCAGCTTGACTCGGCAGATCTCCCTGACACAGCTCTGCTCACAAGAGCCGAGCGAATCAGTAGGATGTTAGAAGGTCATACAAAAGGCAATTATTGTTCACAAAGAACAAACTGCTCCCTCTTTGATCTTTAATTTTTCAGAGGTTAGAGTGAAATGGAGAGTGAATAATTTGCCCATCGTCGTGTCTAGAGTTTTTCAGACCGTTGTTTTCTGAGCAGGATTTGGAAAAAGTGAGCACATGGCAAAGGCACGTAGCTTATAGGCACGTAGCCTATAGACCTGCATGCTTGGGGAAGGGGACCAGGGGTGGGAAAGAAAGAACAGGAAAGCAAATCTATAAAGAAGAACAATGCCGTAATGGAGCCTGTTTCTGGAGAAAGTAGCTTAGGAAGGAGACTTGGGGGACAAGGGTCTGCTTTCTGGTTATATGGGCATATTTATTGTTCTAAATGAATGGTTAGATTTGTTTATATTGGGTTTTGGCAGCTCTAAGTGTTTTACGTCTAGGTGATGCACAGATAATATTTGCTAATGTGCACAAAGAACCCTCAGAAAACTCTGAATCCAAACATCCTTGTATGACCTCAGTATCCATTTAAATTAATTTCCATAATTTGTTGTACAAGCTTATTTCCTGAGTTTTTACATTTAAAATTAAATGACCTTTACAGTCATCTAACGCTCGCTTTTTTTTCACCCAAAAAAAATGACAATTCTGTCATTAATTACTCACCCTCATGTTGTTCCAAACCCCTGAGACCTTCATTCATCTTCGAGAGCTTTCTGATCCTGCATAGACAGCAACGCAACTGACACATTCAAGGCCCAAAAAGGTAGTAAGGACATCATTAAAATAGTTTGTGACATCAGGGGTTCAACCTTAATGTTATGAAGTTACGAGAATACGTTTTTTGCACAAAGAAAACAAAAATAACGTCTTTTATTCAACAATTTCTTCTCTCCCGTGTCCTCAATGTGTTCACAAGGGTACCACAATGCATAAAATGACGGTAAAATTATGGTTGATGTCACATGGACTGTTTTAACAATGTCCTTACTACCTTTCTGGGCCTTGAACATGTCAGTTGCATTGTTGTCTATGCAGGGTGAGAAAGCTCTCAGATTTCATCAAAAATATCTTAATTTGTGTTTCAAAGATAAATGAAGGTCTTACGAGTTTGGAACAACATGAGGGTGAGTAATTATTGACAATTTAATTTTTGGGTGATCTATCCCTTTAAAGTTCATCTTTAAAAACACTAATAATTTAATAACACTGTTAAATGTATTCTTTTTTTTAATGTTTTTAAAATAATTTATTTATTTTAGAAAATAGTATAGAATTTTAACTGTTATAAATGTTTTGTCAGTTGTTGGCCATAACATAATCAAAGTAAAAGCTGTCTATATTATACAAGTGTTGCAGATCTGTGTTATACAAGTGTCTTGGAGTAAGTACAGTAGCTCCAGTGGAAATGATCTGTCAAAGGGCAGTACATATTATGCTTGAGCTGGCCAGTAAATGATGTCATGGTCTGTCTAGCCAGAGTGTTTAGTTTTGATTATGACTCCAACACCAATTATTAACTGTCAGTTCTGTGTGACTGCAGAAGAATATGCACACAAATTAAGAGAGCCAAACAAGAAGATGTGATTAAGGAAAGTGTGCAGTATGTTCGCTGCACGTTTCTGATTTGATTTTCAAATCTTCTCTGTGGGACTGACGGTCTGCACTCTTGTTTGTTTGAATTGAATATGTACACTACCGCTCAAAAGGTTAGGGTTAATAAGATTTTTTTTAAAGGTTTTTGAAAGAAGTCTTATCTGCTCACCAAGGATGCATTTATTTGATACTGTGAAAACAGTAATATTGTGAAGTATTACAATAATATTAAATAACTGTTGTGCTGCTTAATATTTTTGTGTGTAAGATTATTTAATGAATAAAAAGGTATAAAATAACTTTTGTAATATTATAAAGTCTTTACTGTCACTTTTGATCAATTGAATGCATCCTTGCTGAATTAAAAGCATTAATTTCTTTAAAAAAAAAAAAAAAAAAGAAATTTTGAATGGTAGTGTACATTTATTATAACCTATATCAATTTTTTTTTTTTTTTTTTCACCTGGTAAATGATAAACGGGTTGAAAAAAATCCCATACATTTAGACTGAGGGAAGGACTCTAGCATATCAATATGTGTTTCGTCCTAAATGGCAAAATTTTACTTCGCTTCTTATTGAATCACATAATACAGCACATTTAAACGTGGCTTGTGTCTGATTTGAGATTCCAGATTCCATGTGGGCAGGATTGCATGAAACCATATTTGAGCTGGATATGCAAAACTGGCCTAAAAGGGAATAAGAGAGAGCATCGCACGGCCATGTTAGATTTTCAGAGTTGGTGCAGCTCTGTTGGTGCATTCAGCAGTCTGACGGATTGGGAATGAAGTCACTTCCTGGCACTACACTTGTCGACTGTTCCCGCTCGCTTGTTATGTTTTTCTTTCGGCTTGTTTTTTCCCACCGTTAGCCTCCCTCTCTCTCGGCTCTGTTGTAGTTGGTGTACATCAACTTAATTAAAGTGCTTGCTCAGGTGTGCTGTATCTGTCTCTCTCTGTCTCTCCCTCCAGGGGACGGCCGCTGCTATGTCAATAGCAAAACAACAGCCGTGGCAGCTGGTGCATTCACACAATGTGACTGTGTGTATTTCGATGCATAATCACGCATTTGTTCATCTGAGTGTGTTTGTGTGTGTGTGAGTGGGTGTAAGTGCGCTTTTCTGTTTCAAGCTAGGAAGCATCACCCATAGTCCTCTTTGATCAGGATTACAGACATCAGATGACAAGTGACCTGCTAGAACGTAGTACATTTTTGTGTCTTACTAGTTAAAGAGCATCTCTGGACAAGGATCGACAGCTAAGGTTGTTTCGACACCATGGATTTGTCAAACATTGGGAATCTAATGCGGAAAACGCAGGCCTCCATTGTGGAGAAGGGTTATCTCTTTAAAAATACAGATTTGGTAATAGATGTGAGTATGACTGCGTTTCTTCTGTACAAGCAGACTTGGGTTTGGGTGGAGTTTGCACTGATGCTGTTAGAGATGTGGTTTAAGTGTGAAAATTGATGGTTTGCTGTGTCTTGTTTGTTTGTAAAAGTGATGTAATCAAGCTAATGATATAAAACAGCATTGTAACCTTATAAATAGTACTATGGTGGTGCCATTAAGCAATGATGGGATCAGATGGTAATACTGGGGTATTTTAATTTAGTACTTAATGATTATCATATTCTTATACAACAGTGTTTCTATGGTACTTCCAGCAATACCTTGTAGCTATTGTGCCTTGTGCTATTTTGTTTAAATATATTAAAATTAAAACAGCAAAAACTAAAATCAGTTGATTTAAATGCAATAAGGTCCTAATAAATTGAGTTATTTAAAATAAAGTTAAGAATGACATAAATGAGCATGTACAATAAAATATCTAACGTTAACCAATATTTATTCAATATCAGTTAATATTGATAAATTTAAAAAAAAATCTCTTAATATCAGCTAAAATCCAATATAGTACCACTGTTTGTCAGAAGTTTGGGGTCTGTATTTTTTTATGTTTTTAAAAGAAATCTCTTATTCTCGCCAAGGTTGCATTTATTTGATCAAAAATACAGTGAAGATTATTAGTGTGAAACCTTATTGAAATTTAAATTAACTGCTTTCTATTTGAATAATTTTTTAAATGCAATTTATTTGTCACTTTTTTACTGTCACTTTTGACCCCAAACTTTTGAACTGTAGTGTATCTTGCTTTCCTAGCTGTATAGCAATTGTAAGCAAGGTAAATGTCTAAAAACCGTGGTATTACTGTGGTACCTTATCAAAAAAGTCAAAGTAGTACTTCCTGGTACTTTCAGAGTTTCAGAGTATTAACTTTATCTTAAAATTGTGCTTGACACAAATCCACTGTTTTAAATCGTGACATTTTGTTCACAATGGTATTCAGTGAGAAATATTTCATACAAATGCTTTAAAATAAAAGCTTTCTTTAGCTGCTTTTCAAATGAGCTGAACTCTGAGTGTTATGAAAAGGGAGGGGTCATGATGGAGTGGTTGAGTTTATTCAAGGCTCTCCAGAGGGCCTTGACATACTGTGTGCGTTGCAGTGTTTATATATCACCTTGTGCTGCGCTGTGTCTGGAGGGTTTAAGTGTGATTCTGTGTATCTCACTTCTGCTCTTTCTCTGTCAGGCTGTGGGCAGTGACGGAATCCGGGTCATGATGGAGAGTGCCCTGACAGCCAGGGACCGGGTGGGCGTGCAGGACTTTGTCCTGCTGGAGAACCACACCAGCGAGGTGGCATTCATCGAGAACCTCCGCAAACGCTTCAAGGAGAACCTCATTTATGTAAGAGCCAGCTCTATTCGCTCTTAAAGCTCAAAGCCTAGAGTATTGATCTTGATCCCTGTGTCTGTGTTCCTCCCGCAGACGTACATTGGCTCAGTGCTGGTGTCTATGAACCCCTACAAAGAGCTGGAGATCTACACTAAACAGCACATGGAGCGATACAGGGGCGTCAATTTCTATGAAGTCTCACCTCACATGTAAGCCATCAGCAGCAAGTCATTATTACCCACAATTCTACTCTTTTATTACGAAGATTATTCCAATGGGATGGCTAATTGTTTGTACTGTGTTTTTTTTTTTTTTTTAAATAAGAACTACAACAATGGCCTGATTTTTCAAGCATGAAAACTCACATCATTATGGTAGTTGTAGTCCTTATTTAGCAACCTTAGTTTTTTATTTTTTTTATTTTTTATATATAAATAGAGTAGCTTCAGGGTTTAAATTTGAGGTAGTGGTCGACTGACATACCACCAAGGCTGATATATCAACCAATGTTTGGCATATTTGATAATCGGCATCTGCAAGTTTTTCTGTTTTGGCTCAATGTGTCAGAAGCAGGACTTTTATTTTGACAGCACCAAGAACTGCACAATGCCCGTTCAACAAACTTTAAACCCTTGATTTCAGACTATGCTGTGCTTTATCCAGTTATTTATTTAAAAAAAACAAAAAAACAACACATTTTTAAGAATTTCTTTATTTGTGAGAAATATTCTAATATGACTACAATATCAAGCAGGTTCCATTTAAAGGGGTCCTAGAATGAGTTTTCAAGTTTTCCTTTCTCTTTGGACTGTTACAAGCTCTTGGTGCATAAAGAAGATCTGTAAAGTTGCAAAGACTAAAGTCTCAAATCCAAAGAGATATTCTTTATTAAAGTTAGAAGTCTGCCACACCCTCCTAAGACGGCTCATTCAAACACACCCCCAGTTATCTACGTCAGCATTTTGGGAGATTTGCCTAACACCGCCCAAAGGAATACGCAAAGAAAGAGGGCGTTCCTTTCTCGCTGTATGTTGTCTTGTGCGCCAGCGCCATGTCATGGGGACGCTGTGTGTTTGGATGCGAAAGAAAAAGCTCTCTGTTTGGCCTACCAAAAGAACAAATAAGAAGAGATCTGTGGCTGCGTTTTATTTTCAACACTGTCCCAGAGCAGTACAACCCAAATATTCGAGTTTGTGCTGCGCACTTCAGCGAGGATTGTTTTATGAACCTTATAACGTCGTATATACAGTATATTGAAGTGATTACATATAACATTAGTCTACACCGGACGCGAGCGACGCGACGCCACAAATGTCCGACAGAAAACTGCTGCTGCATTATATTTATGATGTGTTGACACAAATTTCAAATGATTTTCAATGGTCGCTTTGTTGCGTCTAGTGTTCACAGACTTTAGCTGTTGCGTTGCGACGAATGTCGCGTCAGGTGTAGACACGGTGTAATAGTTATTTGTAAAGTAAAACCTTACCAATCTGCTACGTTCTGATCAAGTCGCGCTGGCTGAGTTGACTGATCAGCTTGGTCTTCTGCATTTTCTGTATCAGATTCGGGCTCGAATTGATAAGGCAGTACAGTCGACATTATCACCTGTTAATTGCTCAGGAGGCTGATATTCCATATATGGTAAGGGGCGTAACATTTCCGACACACGCTTAGAGTAATCGGCCAATCACAATGCACGATACAGCTGGCCAATCAGAGCACACTTCGATGATTTTCATCGGTGAATTGTCAAAATCGACCCGTTTCAGAAAGGCGGGGCTTAGAGGAGATAAAATAATGTAAATTATGTGAAAAATAGAGCGTTTTTTTTTTTTAATTTAAACCAGGTAAACAGATTGCATTAAACCAAATAAACATAAAAATGATCTTTTCTCTACCCATTCTATGACCCCTTTAAAATAGATCTGTTTTACATTTTTTCAACTTCATATATTTTGTTTATTTGGTTTCAGATTAGTAATTTCTAATTTTGTGAAAATTATATAAAATAAATATAAATTTCACAAAATGTGAATGTTATTTAATTAATAAAACACTTAAAAAAACGAGAAATTCCAAAGGAAACAATTGGCTCATGAAAACAAATTCTCTTCCACATTTTAGGATTGCAAAATTTCAGTGAACATTTCTGTTGACTACTCATTTTTAAATCCAAATTGCATTAAATAGTTATTAGTATTAAATATGCGAAATGCCTAATCCACATTTTTATGTACTTGGTCAGTCTTGTTTATGTTCTTTATTGTCTTCTGTTAGTGAAGAGGAAATTCTCTTGGAATATTTGTGAGGAATGTTGAGGACTAAAAACTGAAGTTCTGCTACAGAACTCTTATCTGCAAGGTTTGTGTGTGGCAGCTTTGAGTTATCTGGAGGGATCAAGTGAAATATGAAGTTATAGTTCCCCTAAAGCAGACTGTACACCCGCTGTACTGCTGTGTTCATCTCACACTGATAGCAGACGTGTAAAACTGATGAAAGCATCATCTCAGCTCTCATACAGGCTGAAAAAACACAGACCCTCTCTGGTGTCACCCTGATCTTTCCTCATGAAAATCATAGGCAACTCCATCCTCACTGGACTTTTCCACTGTTTACACAAAAATGTTACTGACACCTGAATGTCCATTTAGGCTCTACCAAAAGAATGTGTTATTTTAATGCTACCAGTAAAGGAATTTGAAGCAACTTTGCACATACATTATAACACCAAGAGAGATTATTAGCAATATTAAGGGCTGCATTTTAATTAAATACATGTACTTTAATAGAAATAATAACTATAATAACTTATAGCTTAATAGAAATAGTAAAATAATGAATATTTTAAGTATTATAAATATTAATTGAATATTTTAATTGTGCATTTTTTTATTATTGTATTTAAATGTCTGCATTTATTTTATTTTGGTTCATTATGTTCATCCATAATCTTAATTTATATATGCAATTTTTAATCTATAATGATCATTTTCATCTACTTATGTTTATTATTATTAGTGTTGTTGTGTATTATTTGTGTTTATTATTATTATTATTATTATTATTTATTATTATTTGTGTGTAAAATTTAAATGCAGTCAAAAATAAGCAAAAATTCAAATAAAATAATGAAGCAATAATATTACTCTATTTCTTTTTTTATTGTTTTATTTTAATTTGTTTATAATTACTGTCATAATTATTGTATTTTGATTAAGTAATTATTGATTATTATTATTATTATTGTTGTTGTTGTTGTTGTTTTTTTTGTTTTGTTTTTTACATAATCTTTGTTTTGATAAATTATTTTACTTTGTTAATTGTCATTTGTTGAAATACATAACCAAGCATTCATGGTGTTGAGACATTTCCCATACAGTTATGCCGTGGCTGATAATGCGTATCGCTCCATGCGGACTGAGAGACGGGACCAGTGCATCCTCATCTCAGGTGAGAGTGGTGCTGGCAAGACTGAAGCCTCCAAAAAGGTTCTGCAGTACTACGCAGTCACCTGTCCTGCCAGTGAGCACGTGCAGACCGTCAAAGATCGCCTGCTACAATCCAACCCTGTACTGGAGGTAAACATGTACACAGCACATCTAACCCAACATGTTTCACGACATACAATATCACTAATCTCCAAATGCCAGCGTATAGTGGCGAGATCAGTACGGGCTGTAATTGTTGCACTGGACTGCTGTCATAGCAGAAAATTCTCCGAATGACTATCAACGATGCCAAGGAAAAGATGCTGAATTTATTCTGAGCGGTTTGTAGTCATGGTAAACCTCTCCAGTAATTATACGCAACTGTTATTATCTGTGCGATAAGACTGGCGCATACATGAAGGACGTCTAAAAATGGGAAGGCCAACGGAAGCAGCACAGACGGCCAGATGTTTTGCAGATGTGGTGCTTCCCTGTAAATTAGCAGTGTGTGCGCATGTAGTAGAGCATGTGTATAATGGCATTTGTCTAAATTATAAAGCTTGTTTTTCTGTACGCCATCCTGAATTGTAATACTCATCAATTTTCCTTCTATCGTTGTTTGTTTTTCTTCTCTCAGGCCTTTGGAAATGCAAAAACTTTACGAAATGACAATTCCAGTCGCTTTGGGAAATACATGGACATTCAGTTTGACTTCAAGGTGAGTTCACTCATGTGTTATGATTACAATATTATTGCCATTGAATGATCATCAAATGAAGCTCACATCTCAATTGCTGTGATCCACCTTCTGTCGATACACCTTTACCCTTACAATGCTCTCCTTGGTTTTGGGGATTTGGCTGCATCCACCTTCGTGTTTATGTGTTTGTGTGTGTCTGTGACATTATGCATGCTTGCATGCGTGTCAGAAACCCGGTATTATCCCCTCTGCTTCTCCCTTTGGGTGTCCCCGTTGGCAGGGTGCTCCCGTCGGAGGTCACATCATTAACTACCTGTTGGAGAAATCACGTGTTGTGCACCAGAGCCATGGCGAGAGGAACTTCCACATCTTTTATCAGCTTATCGAGGGAGGAGACGATGATCTGCTGAGGAGGCTGGGCCTGGAGAAGAACGCCCAACAGTACCAGTATCTGGTGAAGGTGAGAGACAGACCTCTTGTTATGATCACAGCAGATGTCTGAGGTCTAAAGAAAACTGGATGTTTAAGAAAAATCCGTTAGCACACATGCTTCAGCCACACTGGGTCATGATGGTCAAGTAGGCCCATCAGCTACTGTCGTCTCTCCATTAATTAATAAAGCCTGTTTCCACCTCAGAGTAAAAAAATAAATAGGTAATTATAACTTTGTGTCTCCTACTTGTCACACTTTCATCTTCTATCTTGCAATGTGATGTTACATGTCACAGTGTGGTTTTATATTGCGCAATTGCCACTTTCTCTCATTATTGCAGCTTTGTCTTGCAGTGTGACTACGTCTCTTTTTTGTTATTGTGACTTTCTATTTCACAATGTGACTCTACACCTTGTATTGTGATGACATCTCTTAATTTCTTGTTATTGCGAGCTTATATCTCAAAATTGTGAATTTAATTCTTTTTAATATTTATTGTGTATATTTCATAGTGCAACAAACACTACCAGTCAAAAGTGTTTGAACAGTAAGATTTTTAATGTTTTTTATTTTTAAAGAAGTCTCTTCTGCTCACCAAGCCTGCATTTATTTGATCCAAAGTACAGCAAAATATTTTTACTATTTAAAATAACTCTTTTCTATTTGAATATATTTTAAAATATTCTGATTTGCTGCTCAAAAAACATTTATTATTATTATTCTTGTTGAAAAGAGATGAGTAGAATTTTTTTTCAGGTTTCTTCTGAACTTTCTATTCATCAAAGAACAGCATTTATCTGAAATAGAAATCTTTTGTAACATTATAAATGTCTTTATCATCATTTTTGATCAATTTAAAGCATCCTTGCTAAATAAAAGTATTAATTTCTACCCCCCCAAAAAATTACTGAATCCAAGCTTTTGAATGGTATAGTGTATAATGTTACAAAAAATTTATTTCAGATAAATGCTGTCCTTTGGATCTTTCTATTCATCAATGAATCCTGAAAAAATGTACTCAACTGTTTTAAATATTGATAATAATAATAATAATAATAATAAGGAATGTTTCTTGAACAGCAAATCAGCATATTAGAATGATTTCTGAAGGATCATGTGACACTGAAGACTGGAGTAATGATGCTGAAAATGTAGCTTTGATCACAGGAATAAATTACATTTTAAAATATTTAAATAGAAAACAGTTATTTTAAATAGTAAAAATATTTTTAAAAATGACTGTTTTTGTGGTACTTTGGATCAAATAAATGCAGGCCTGGTGAGCAGAAGAGACTTCTTTAAAAAACATTAAAAAATTTACTGTTCTAAAACTTTTGACTGGTAGTGTATAATTTATATCCGTCATTATTGGCACGATTTATCTCAGTTTCGACTATTTGCAACTTTATTTCTCGAAATTGCAACACTTTCTCAAAATTTGACTGTCATGACTTTTTTCTCATTTTAAACTTTTTCTCACAATCATCTTTTTAATTTTTACTCTGATGCAGAAATGGCATTTATAATAAATAAAAATGTCAAAAAAGTCCAAGTCCATTATTTTTCAGCTCAGTTTACCACATGCATTTATGTTGGACTTTTGTACAAGTATTCATCATAAATGGCATCATAAATTTCCCCACAAGTATGCAGGAATGTCCCTCTGTTGCTTCCTCTCTCTCCCCTGGTGTTTAATAGAGGAAGTCAAGAGGAGCCCCTCCTCACTTGATTTCCTCTGTTGAGCTGATTGAGTGTGTGTGGTTTTTTTTAGGGTAACTGTCCCAAAGTGAGCTCCATAAATGACCGCAATGATTGGAAGATGGTGAGGAAAGCCCTGAGCGTCATTGGCTTCACTGATGATGAAGTGGAGGTATGACAGACAAAACGACCAATCACAACACACACACAGTGAAGAATGAGTGAATGTTTTTCTCCAGAAAGCTCTCCCTCTTTGTCTGGGCAAACAGTCCTTATTTTTGCAATCTGGTGTCAGAAATTACACACTTTACCTTTTAAATTGTGATGTTTCCTCTGATTCACACCCATCCCTTTCTCTCCACAGGAGCTTTTGAACATTATTGCCAGTGTACTACACTTGGGGAATGTCCAGTACGGAGGAGAGGACAGCGGCAGTGCCTACATCACTACAGAGACACAGATTAAATACTTAGCCAGGGTAACAGGACAGTTTATTTATATCACTGGTCTGTGGCCACATGTGCATGACCTCTGTGTTTAAACCTCTAACCATGTGTCTTCTCTTGAAATTACATGTCAAGAGTTTGTTTTTGACTGTTTGTGTGTGTATTTATGATATTGCAGTTGTTAGGTGTGGATGGCACTGTTCTTAAGGAGGCTCTAACACATAAAAAGATCATTGCCAAAGGAGAAGAGGTATGATTCCTGTTATTTAGAGTGAGTGCTATTGCTAACAGATAAATATCACTATTACTATTGCTCATACTTGGAGTTGGGGATTTTTCAAACTTGTTTGTTGAGGAGAGGTGTGCTATTGCTATTGATCATATTCACGATTTTCGGAAATTTATAAAAAAAAAAAAAAAAATCCCATAGCTTTACAATGAATGAGGAATCTGAGTCACAGGTAGCAGAATATCATAGAGACTTCGAGGTAGGTGGCAAATATTACATGGGAAAGCACCATTAACATTTTCTTCAAAAAATGTAATGATTAATAAAGTATGAAGAATCTTAAATTACAGATTCAGTTCAAAGCTTGTTTTATTCAAGCCATCTGTAATAAAATAGTGCTGGTTAGCTTTAGTTGTTCTGAGTATTGAGTTTCACAGTTGGTGTGTTTTTAAAAAAAAAAAAAAAAAAAAAAATTGTATATGTGTACAATATGTAATAATTACTTTGAGTGTTTCCCATAATTCCACTGTCTGTGTTTGTGTTGTAGCTGATGAGTCCTTTAAATCAAGAGCAGGCCGCTTCAGCACGGGATGCCTTATCTAAAGCCATATACGGTCGTACTTTTACTTGGCTGGTCAACAAAATTAATGACTCTCTGGCTTTCAAGGTATGGACTCATTCTGTTGTTAAATACACTATCAGCTCCATAGAGGCTAGTTACTAAAAGTGAATATTTGGCGCCCCCACATGGAGAAAGCCTAGCTATGACATGTCATCTGATTACCCCGGTTTTCCGATGACTGTTATTAGAACACATTCTCTCCATATGATCTTACAGGCTGTGTATGTTTAGTCTGAACGGTGTGCCACAGCTGTTGTTGAATATTTCTGTGCTTTTATGTCTCTCAGGATGATTCATTCAACAGTAAGAACGCCTCTGTCATTGGTCTGCTGGACATCTATGGTTTTGAGGTCTTTCAGAACAACAGGTAGAGTAAATACATAAAGTGTAATGACATTTTATATCATATTTATGTTATACAGTTTAACAATATATGTATAAAATATGCTGTATTTAATGTGATATTGCATATACTGGTTATTTTATTAATATAACTTTTTTAATATTAATTAGAATAATTTAAATAATTAAATATAATTAAATTACATTATTTTTGTAATATTTAATGACATTTTTATAGTATAATATTAAATATTATTGTAATTATATTGTTTTACATTAATATTTTATTTTATATTTATGTTTGAAATTTTTATATATTATATCCATCCATTCTCCAAACCACTTGTCCTCTGCCGCGGGAATGCTGGAACCTATAAATTATGTTTTTAGTTATATATTAAATAGTAAATATTCAAGATTAGTATTTAATATGAATATGAATTTTTAACATGAATATTTTCATGTGTGTGTGTGTGTGTGTGTATATATATATATATATGCGTGTATGTGTATATGTGAAATTAACCATATTAATTATCATACTAATCATATTATTAATCACATTTTGATATTCAGTATTTTCAAATAATATTTTATACATTATATAGAAAAATAAAACCTTCCTTTTATGTTGTTATCTATGAATCTAGGTAACTGTTTTTATTTATTTATTTACTTATTCTTAAGAGTATAATCAGACTGATTTTCAGAGATAACTCACTTTGCCTCTCTTCGTCTGTCTGTTTAGTTTTGAGCAGTTTTGTATCAACTATTGTAATGAGAAGCTGCAGCAGCTCTTCATTGAACTGACTCTGAAGTCAGAGCAGGAGGAATATGAAGCCGAGGGAATCACGGTGAGAATTCCCTGAAACACATACGCATATGCTTACTGTACACATACTCAGCCAAGCATATGTAACTGATGTGCGGGGTGCTGGAATGGGGTCTTACCCACAGCTCAATGGGCACATTATGGGCAAACATGTGTCGTGGGCTTTATTTTCATGCTGTTAGTATGGTAATGCTGACCTCTCACACTGCTGATAAAACATTGTGATGCATAGACTGTTAAAGAGAGCCTGTTTGTGGCCTGGATTCGCGGGTGGGCTGGGAATGCTCTAGATTTTGCATTCCTTGAATTTTATAGCAAAAAAACATCGCGAATCTTGAATATTTTCCTCTTAGTTCAAATGCAGTAATGCTCATGTTTTTGCATTCTCCAGTGGGAGCCTGTGCAATATTTTAACAACAAGATCATTTGTGATCTTGTGGAGGAGAAGTTTAAAGGAATCATTTCCATCTTGGTGAGAATGCTTTCTGTGAACTTCCATCAACATATTAAACATTGTTTGAAGCTGCTTATGTCTAAAATTATTTACCTCTCTTTCTACAGGATGAAGAGTGCCTCCGGCCTGGAGATGCCAGTGACATCACCTTCCTGGAGAAGCTTGAGGACACTGTTGGTGGCCACGCACACTTCCTAACGTCAGTCGCACCACCTTCCTTTTGTCACTCTAATATCAGACCTTAAATCATATACTGAGCATTTGAAAACCAATACGACATTTATACATCTGCATCACATTACAGTCACAAGCTGGCTGATGGAAAAACTCGTAAAGTGATGGGTCGTGAGGAGTTCAGACTGATCCACTACGCAGGAGAAGTCAACTACAATGTGAACGGTCAGTTACTGAACAGAGGGCAATGATGAAAATGAAGAAACAGAAAGAGAGCACATCGTTGAACAAAAGCGGGCACTTATGCCCACAGATTTTTCCCAGGCTGAGCGTTGACTGACGTCATTGTGTATTTTCCAACTTCTAGGCTTCCTGGACAAGAACAATGATCTACTTTTCAGAAACCTGAAGGAGGTGAGGGAACAGGCCAAGAAGGGGGAAAAAAAAATATATATAGGCTGAAATTTAAATGATTAAATGTATCTGTATTTTCAGGTCATGTGTATGTCCGAAAATAAAATTCTCACTCAGTGTTTTGACCGAGAAGAACTCACAGACAAGAAACGTCCAGAGACGGTATCTATCTGTCTGTCATCTATCTATGTATCTATGTCTGTCTGTCTGTGTGTCATCTATCTATCTGTCTGTCCGTCTGTTATCTATCTATCTCTGTCTGTCTGTCTATCTATCTATCTAGTTAAGTCATGTCTCAAGTATTATTCTTTTTTTTTTTACTTAAATACTGCTCTTTGTAGGTTATATATATATATATATATATATATATATATATATATAACAACAAAAATTTGTTTGTGAATCAGTACCTAGTCCATAGTAGCATTTATACATAAACCTCAGCTGCTTGACCTTAATCCATGAAATTGCGAATATCTGCTTGCCACCCACATTGTGAGGAATGCCCTGACACTGTGGTACCTCTTCACTCCATGTGACTGCGTACAGTCCTGAATCCCCCCCAATCGCAGTGCCCACTCCGCAGAGCTCCATTGGCCGAGTGTGGGTGGGCTGCTGTTTAGTTGTTTGCTTGCATTGTTGACCACTGGCTTCTCCCACATTGTCACTGCCTGGCTGGACTTGCACACTGTGGCTTGTGTTCTTGCTCATCTCTCACTGCCCATCTGTTTTTCTTGTTCTTTCGTTTCGTTGGCTCGCTGCGACCAGGCAGCAACCCAGTTCAAGAACAGCCTGGCGAAGTTGATGGAAATCCTGATGTCTAAGGAACCGTCTTACGTGCGCTGCATCAAGCCTAATGATGCCAAGCAAGCAGGTTTGTCAGCAATTTTCTGTACTTGAGTTTTAGTGCCGTTTATCACTTAGAAATGATTATTTTTCTCATTTGTGCTCATTACTTTCAACTGTTCCCTCACCATGGGACAATATTATTATGCTGTTGTATGGCAGTTTGATGCATTCCATGTTTTTGAATTGTCATATTCATATGGTATTTATATGGTACTTCAAGGGATAAAGAAAATATTGTATTATTTTAGGACATGAGAATTGTAAAAAAAAAATCATAATTTATTGTAGAATTTATTAAACGTATTTTTGGTACTTTTTCATATCATGAAACATTTAACCATTATTAAACATTAGATGACCCAATCTGCTGATATACAATAAAAATGACTAAATTAACAAAATATACAATGAAATTTTGATTCAAAAGAAAAATTATAGAATTTAAATGAGAAAGTTGTGAAATTGTAAAAAAAAAATTCTTAAAAACAAGTGCTAAAATTTATCTGTCTATCTATCTATCTATCTATTGAACTATCTATTTTGAGTATTTATATATATTTAGAATTTATTTGTGTAGTTTTTTTCTTCTGTGTGATGTAATGGATTCATTGTTCAAACTGCAGTCATTCGTTCCCTCACTCTGATTCTCTCTTACTTCATCAGCTCCTTTGTTTTGCCCTTGTCTTTTGTTGATATTTGTTAGCGTCTTTTGTTTGTTAATAAGCTCTTATCCTCATAAATAGTGGCAGATCTATAGTTTTATACATACATTACAATCAAGACTTTACGAACCCTCATTAAACTGAATTCTCTCTCTCTACAGGACGTTTTGACGAAGTCCTCATCAGGCACCAAGTAAAATATCTTGGTCTGATGGAAAACCTTCGGGTGAGGAGAGCTGGCTTTGCATATCGCCGTCGCTATGAGACGTTCCTGCAGAGGTTGGCATCTACATGGCAGAAAAATATAAAAACTTAGGCCTGTTTGGTTTTTTTAATGCTGGTCTTTTAATGGCACACCCTGGTTATTATTTCAAGTGTAACCCTGTTGGGTGACCAAACATACCTCATATTGGTAACCCACGTTAGCCCGAACCAATTTAGCTGATTTAGACTATTTTTCAGCAAGGCTCTCACAAAAAAAAGCTTATTTGAAAACTCTTCACACTTTCTAATCCTCTTTTAAAAGCTCAGCACTTCCTGTGGACTTCAGTGATAATTAAGGTCAAAGGGAACAAGGAGTGTGTTGAAAACAGTGATTCCTCTTTCTGCTTAAAATGTAGTTGAGTTTTGTGGGTAATGCTTGTGATTTCCTGTTTCAGGTATAAATCCCTGTGTCCAGACACCTGGCCAAACTGGGATGGCCGTTTGGTCGATGGAGTGTCCACACTTGTCAAGCACCTTGGCTACAAACCTGAAGAGTACAAACTCGGCAGGTTGGTTACACAAACAAGTGTTTAAAAATGCTAACTCGTATTATATTAGTATTAAAAAAAAAAAGGTCAATATTCTTTCCATTTTTTTCTTTTAAAGGACCAAAATCTTCATCCGCTTCCCCAAAACCTTGTTTGCAACCGAAGATGCACTAGAAGTCAGAAAACACAGCCTTGGTATGAGCCATATTCAAAGACATATTATGCAACTCTTCTCTGGATGGTCTGGCTAAACTTAACCTCCACAAACTGTTCTTCATGCACAGCTACCAAACTGCAGTCATCCTGGAAAGGCTACAGTCAAAAAACCAAATACCGTAAAATGCGACAATCAGCTATCAAGATCCAAGCCTGGTGGAGAGGAATTCTGGCCCGCAGGGAAGCAAAGCGTAGGAGAGAGGCTGCCAACACCATCCGCAGGTCTGTGTGCTTGACATGACTAGTACAATAGTCAGTGATTCTGTCCAGTGAGGGAGCCTATGCTTACTTTTGTTTTTTTACTGTCTGTGGTCACTTTTACAGGTTTATCAAAGGCTTCATCTACCGCCACCAGCCACGTTGTCCAGAGAATGAATACTTCCTGGATTACGTTCGCTACTCGTTCCTAATGAAGTTGCACAGGTGCCTGCCTAAAACTGTTTTGGATAAGAGCTGGCCAACGCCACCTCCTGCCCTCATTGAGGTGAGATATATCAGTCACGAATCAGTCATCAGTACAATCATCAACTCCTCTAGACGTGAGATGAGAGATTATGGCTTACTTTAATTTACAGGCTTCAGAGCAGCTCCGGAAACTCTGCATGCAGAACATGGTGTGGAAGTACTGCAAGAATATCAACCCGGAATGGAAGCACCAGGTGTCCTTTTATTTTTTGTTTTATTTTTTATGCATTTTTATTTTATTAGTTGTATTTTTATATATATATATATATATATATATATATATATTTGTATGTATTTATTTAATCATTCATTTGATTGTTGGGAAATATTGGAAATTAAGCTTCAACTCAGAATGAGAGTACCCTTTGTCACATTTTATGTAGTTAAATATTTAATTTTATTTTGTTTTATATTATTTTCAGTCCATTTTTATTTAGAATTTATTATTAAAATTTATTATAGTCCAATTTTTTTGTATTATATTATTATATAAGTTTATATCATATTATATTATTTTTTTAATTTATGAGATTTTTGGGCAACTGGAAAACAAGCTTTATTATCTGTTATTGCAGTTGGAGCAGAAAATGGTGGCAAGTGAAATCTTTAAGGACAAGAAAGACAACTACCCACAAAGTGTCCCAAAACTTTTTGTGGGCACAAGACTGAGTGAGTTTTCAGCTATCAGCTCACTTTGGAGACTCATTTTCTGTGTTGTATATTCTAATTTTTTTTTTCTGTGTGTGTCAAAAGATGGCGAGGACATCAACCCTAAAGTGCTACAGTCTCTGGGGAATGAGAAGATGAAGGTTCGTTGAATTCTGGGCTGTTTGTTTGGGAAATCTCTTTAATGTGGTTCAGACTGTGGCTCACAACTCTCTTTCTATACATCCTCTCATCAGTCTCTCCAAATAATTTTACACAACTGAATATCTCTATCTACATATAACCTTATTTCTCAGTGTTTCTTCAGACAACATACAGTACTATACATGACAATGTGTGAAGCATCTATGATAATAGACAGTAGAAAAGTGATTATGCTAATGTAATCCATCCTTTCCTACAGTATGCTGTTCCAGTGATTAAGTATGATAGAAAAGGATACAAAGCACGCAACCGACAGCTCCTGCTCATGGCGAACAGCGCCGTCATTGTGGAGGAGGCCAAGCTCAAACAGCAGATCGACTACAGCTCACTGAAAGGTGAGAAGGAAGAGGGAGAGAGAATGGCACAGCTTAAACTGCTTTTACACTTGTTTGACTATATTATGGTATGACTGCGTTGTCAATGTAATATACAATATCAATATGCTTCGGTTAGCGCTCTTTGCTTTCATACCAATTGTAAGGCATACCATTCACATGAAACAAACCAGACTGTTATTGAGAATTTTGTCCAAACCGAATATGAAAAGCCACTTTTTTTTCACAAATTCAGATGTCTAGTGTGACAACACCCATTGAAAAAAGTGAATCACAACAAAGTAAAAAAGTGACACACTGACCACTTCTGTTTTATCTGTAGGGATTTCTGTCAGCTCTCTGAGTGACAGCATGTTTGTTCTCCATGTTGCTTGTGAAGACAATAAGCAGAAAGTAAGTCTAAAGATCACTTATTTGCTTGTAATTTCCTTAAGCGCTAAACCCACTGCTTTCAGAGTGAAAATATGAACTGTTTTGGTGTCACAGGGTGATGTGGTGCTTCAGAGTGAGCATGTCATTGAGGCGTTAACCAAAGTTGCCATCTGTGCTGACAAGATGAACAGCATTAACATTAACCAAGGAAGGTGAGTTGTAGACACAAAATGATCATTTTTTTTAAAATACAGTTGACTTGTGTAAAGCTCAGAATTCCGTTTATGAAATTAAACTTTTATTAATATAAACTATTGCTTTCCCTCTCATGAACAGTATAAAGTTCAATGTGGCACAAGGAAAAGAAGGGATAATAGATTTTACATCTGGCTCAGAGTTGCTGATAGCCAAGGCTAAGAATGGACACCTTTCTGTGGTGAGCGTTGCTTACAAAATATACTGATTATTTCAATGAGAAGAAAAACAATAACGAACATTTTTAATTTCTCAGACTGCCCCTCGCCTCAACTCAAGATGATGGACGAGTCATGACCAAGTACTTCCTGCATTCTCACAGGATCTTCCAGATACGCTCCACAGTTCATCAATCACATGACTAAAGGCGGAGCTTCTCTCTGCCAATCAGGCGCCATCCAGCTGCACCAAAGGCCTCTGCTTCAAGTTGTGAAAATCCAGCAAATTTATTTATGTTTTGGGGGATTAATACTGTTATTTTAATATTATGTTTTTTTTATGTCAAAGCCAAGAAATAACAATATACATGTGCATTTTCCTGCACTCTGTCTTTATCTAGCTTATTTGGGACATGTTGATTTGTTAGAGAAGGTGACCTCTGCCATGCTAACGAGGTAAATCAGGGTTCGTAATGAGTAGTTGTTAGCTTGGTTCTATTTATGTTCACTCGTGATTACTTTTACTTTTCTGTGGATTCTGCAATCCAAACCTACTCAGAACCAATACATTTTTGCATTCATAGGAAAGGTATTAATTACGTTTTGCATAGAGAAGATGACTTGTTCACTTGAGCGGCTTAACCTGTTCGACACACTATTAGTGCGACATAATTTTGCTCACAAGTATAAGAAGTTATTAATATTAGTTGATATGTTAAAAAGGAGAACGAACTTTTAGGGAGCGTATGCCAAGTGTATTGAAGGTGAGTGTCATGTATGTAAAGCTACCGAAAGAGATCTTAATGTTGATGGAAAGAATCCGCACGCTGATAGTAACTATGCTAGAAAACTAGCCCTGTAAATATTTATTTTCCCAAATCGTCCCTCAAATTGTTAGGGTTAGAAAGTATCTTTCGTAAGATAAGTGTTCCTGCAAAAAGTGAGAAGAAATCCAGTGATGGCCAAAAGATTGATTTTTGAGAGTGGTCTTTTCTCACACTCTACAGTGGTGAATTGCTCAGGCTTTGTGCTCCTAATACACTGGACACAATAATCTCTAATATTAATGCCTTTTCCCACATTAACACTGCTCTAAGTTCACTGCAAAGCTTGTGAGAGATGTTGTTAGCCATAATAGTAGGGTAAGTTGAATGTTATCTACAAAATAATGTAACTTAGCTTGTTTATTTCTCTGAGGCAGGTTTGTGTATATGTAGATAAAAGTTAACAAAGCACTACTAAATGTTTGCAAACCAATGTTGTTTTAGAAACTTAAAAAGTGGAAATTTGGCATACCCTTTGCACTGTAGGACTTTGGGCACCTAAAACTCTTGATAGCACAATTGTTTGATATTGCCTTGATGTCATGACCATCAAAGGAGAATGTTCAGAGAAACATTGAGCATGTGCCTATCGTAGCTGGTGTCATAGTTGAGGATGCTTAAAAGAAAACACTGAAAGGAAACGCTGTTGTATGCATAAGTGCCGCATGTAATGTATTTAGAACAAATATCTATTTTTGACATTTATAAATACAAATTCCCCATTACTGTCCACACAAATCTTGGCCCCCAAGTTGATATAATTCACACTTGTGATTTTGTTTTATACTATTTGTGTAAAATACCTGGAAGAAATCATTTTTCATTTTGAAGCAAACTGACAATGTATTTGAGCATATTAAAGCTGATTAAAAAAAAGCATTGACATGTCAGCTCTGTATTTTTCATAGCATGTATGGGAATATGTACCTATTCATCTAGTGGAAATTTAATTTTGCATTTATTTAATAAAGGCAATATTACTATTTGCTTGGCAAATAGTCAAGTTTTGGTGATATGATACAGGAGAGGACAAGGAATTGGAGAAGGAGAGACTGATGGTGTCGTTATGTCACTGGCAATTATGTTATTGTTCTTTTTCACCAAAACTGAAGCACTTTTAATAGAGCCTGTACGTTAAACTGTATGAGTTTACTTAGAAATGAATTTATGAATGATTTCAAATCATTAGTTTAGTCTGGTAAACAGAAACCAGCCACATACAATAAGACAATTCGGAGAAGTGCACGAATGACTGACGCTGGGCGGAGATCCTTTAACTTCTTGTATTCTGCTATTGCACAATATACTGTGTATCAGGTGACTTGAGAGGATTTCATATTTTAGACACTTAAAATGTTTGTTTTTACTATAGCGATGAACATTTGTCTCATGTAGTAATAGCTTACCAGCAATCGACAGAACTTCGGATTTGTCAAGATATGAATTGTTCACAATAGGCTTACTGTATCGCACAGGGTAGTTTCACTTTCAGTGGCTTTCAAATCAATGAGATCCTACGGAAGTGTGGGAATAATGCGTGTGACCCTGTAAGTTCATTTATTATTATTTATTAATTCATTTCGCTTTGTTTTTTTCGATGTGCTTGTTTTGAACTCTTAATATATCAATTGGATTTACATAAATTATATAGTAAAATGAATGGGGGTAGACTCTTTAAAGGAATCTCACTTCGTTTTCCGGTCGTGAAGTAGGCTATTCGCGCGAGTCTTTTGTTGTCCCTGTAGAGTTTAGCAACTGTCATCTTAAGCACGTTTTAAACATGAAATGTTTTGGGATTATATTTGTGATTTAAGTTATATTCATATACATTTCAATTAAGTAATCATGACGGTACGCTGTTGTCGATTTACCGTCTGATACCGATCTAAACAGAAAATGCTCGATGAGCGCACTGTTGCCATGGTCACCTCTTCAAACGCGACTTATTTGTGCCCTTGTGAAAATAAATAAAAATTGTTAGCTTGTGACTTTTATGGTTTGTGAATCGTTGTTTAAAAATGCTTGTGAAATACTTAGGCTACATGTAAAAATACTTGTATGTACTCATTTTGTTTCCTTTGGGGGCAAGGTCAGGCCTTAATTAGGGGGCCCAAAACTCCCCCATAATCAGGAACCTTTTTAAGTGATGGCTGTTGGATCCTGTAGCGTAGAGATTCAACAGCGTCGTGTGGAGCTGGTGGAGAACTACAGTGAACACTTGACACGCCTTCTGGACGTGCTGTTTAACGTGGGGGCAGTGACTGAGGAGGACCTCAGTCTTATTAGAGGTTCGGCTGTTCGAGGTGAGCGAGAATGTATGAGAATTCTGCTGGATGTGCTAAATGGGAGAGGAGAAGAATCATGCAGGGCCTTCTTCTATGTACTACCAAGTGTTCAAGATGAGAACGCCAAACTAGGACAGACCAACAGGCAAGAGCATCTCAAAAAACACAAGGACATCTTGGCCAGAGAGCATGGCCTGGTGGACTATCTCAGCATCAGAGGACAGACTTTGGGACAGGATGAGAGCGGGTGCTGGACTGATATCACCTTCTCAAGACAAGCTGGTTATGCATCGTCTTCTCAATGCCGACATGAGTCAACAGGAGTTGGGGACGCTTTCAGGACACGCGCGGATGAGGTCTGCATTTTCAAGGACGTGTATGAGAATCTGCTGTGCAGTCCAGCGAGTGGTGTGAATATGCTGTCAGGAGTTGCTGGAAGTGGGAAAACCACGGTTGTGAGACGCCTGGTGCGAGAGTGGGCTGCAGAACCCAACTCGTCCAAGATTGTCCTATCTCTGTCCTTTCGTGAGCTGAACCTCATAACTCAAGAGCAGAGTTTGCAGGACCTGCTCTTGGATCACTACATCCACCTGAAACCTTTCCTGCCCGAGTTACTGAACTCAAACCCAACCCAGTTTTTACTCATCTTAGATGGTCTGGATGAGTTCTGCTACCCTCTTAATTTTGAACACACTCCCAAGTGTTCAGATCCTGAGCGGGTGCAACCTATACAATCCATTGTGGTGAACTTAATCAAGGGAAATCTGCTTCCAGGAGTGTCCATTTTCCTCACCTCACGACCTCATGCGGTCTCCAAAGTTCCTCCAGTTCTGGTCAGCCAGTTTTACAGTCTGCTCGGTTTCTCTGTAGCCCAACAGAAGCAGTATTTTGAGCAGAACTGCAGTTCTCCTGAGGCTGCCGATGCTGTGTGGGCTTCGGTGTCGTCCCATAAGCCCCTTCTCCTCATGTGCCACATTCCCGCATTCTGTTGGATTGTGTCCACCGCCTTGCATGATGGTGGCTCCTGCCTTTGTCCTGATATTGTACGTGCCAAGACAGAAGAAACAGGAGGCCTTGAGGAAGCCAACCAACCAAACTTTTCTTCAGGACCTTCTGAGGAGAACTCCAAACCAGTCACGATCTCCGAAATCTACTGCTGCTTTGTTAAATCCATCTTGCTATTCCATGTCCAAGGGCGTAGCGAGGGCTCCCATCACACCAGGCTTCAGCACGCCCCTCAGGTCCTTGGCGAAATGCAGCCTATACTCAAAAGCCTGGGAGCTATGGCCTTCAAAGGCCTCCTGGAGAGACGGTTCATCTTTGAAAGCTCTGATTTGAACTCTCTTCATCTGGATAGCACCAAACTCTCACAGGTGTTCCTCTCGGAGATACTTAAAGAGGATCGAGCGTCCCTCACCTTTGAAAAGGGCTTTCATTTTATCCACACCAGCGTGCAGGAGTTTCTGGCTGCCTTGTACTATGTTCTCCAGTCGCTCTCAGGATCAGATCCTTTTTCAGGACTCAAACCAAGCACAGGCCGGTATCTTCAGTATGCATTTAAGCAAATGGCATCAGCCGTTAACAAATTCAGCAGACCTCAGAATCTCTTCCGCAGACGCATTAAGAAAGCCCTTCGCTGTGGTGAACGACATCAGTCTGGACACATGGATCTTTTCTGCAGGTAACTTTGAAAACTGTTGTCATATCAAATGCATTTCATTAGCAGGTCAATGATGTGACACTTATTTTTGTTTGTCTTTTTATTCAAAAATATAATGCAATTCACACATAGTGTCTTGAATGCAAATCTTCAATGGAAATATCATATAATTTGACCTATGGTAAGGAAAGGTTAGTTCAGGTTGTAAAATTTTGATTTACTATAACTTCTTTTCATAACGGACTAGTTTTTTTCACTTGTCCAGGTTTGTATGTGGCCTGCTGGTTCCCAGAACACGTCTCATCCTAAATGGATTTTTCCCTGATGGGCCCAAGATGCATCTGCTCCGTTGCCAGCCCTCTCCAGACCCGACTCCACCTTTCCTCCTCCATCTGTTACACTCCCAACTCCAGAGCGCCACCCTCAGCCCGGAGAGGCAGGTCAATGTTTGTCACTGTCTATATGAGGCCCAGGACCCTGGTTTGTCACAGCGGCTACAGAGTTGGATGAAAGTTCTTTCTGAACAGGCCTTCGATCAGTCCGGTTCAGTAAACAGGGACTGGAGCGAGCTGGCTTTCCTGTTACAGCTCAGTCCTGACCTGCAGGTTTTAAATTTAGATGCTCAAGGACTCGATGCTGACGGACTATGCCGGCTCCTGCCAGTCCTTCCTCTTTTCTCAACACTCAGGTAAATACTGTAACTGCAGACATAAATGATCGGAGGAAGATGTGATATACTCAGTGTTAATTTTTTTGTGTGTGTGTGCTTTGTGATGTTTATTGTATGTTCTTTACATAAAGCCTAGGACAGAATCCTCTTGGTCCAGAGGGAGCGTCTGTTTTATCCTTTGTTCTGAGAAACCCAGATTGTCGCATTCAGAGGCTGTGGTATGTAAAAAAATAAAATAAAATTACAATTTTAATTTAAAAATATATAAAATAAATAAAAATTTCAGATAAAAATATATAAAATAAAGAAATATGACATCGCAAATATGGTATAAAATAAAAAATAAATTAATTGAATGAATAAATGTATAAATAAATAAAAGAAAATAGTCATGCTAAGCTCAAATTTATTATGGCTGTGTATGTTCAAAATAGGGTGGTTGCGACAGAGCTTGGCTGTGAAGGCCTGAAGATCCTTGTAGAAGCGCTGAAAGAAAATCGTACTGTGACTGATCTCAGGTGAACAATGAGAGAAAAATATATATAATTTTCAGTTAAATATACACATATGTTGAACTTGAATTAGTGTTTACAATGTCATTTTTTCATTAGAATGGCCATCAATAAAATTGGAGATGTAGGAGCTGGTTATCTTGCAGAATTGTTGAGGACGAATCGCACACTGACGGATATCAGGTAAAAGAGACTTACCTCCGACGTTTCAGTCTCTTAAATCATTTATTTATCTTCAAAGTTCAATGTATTTAAACATTCTGCATCGTATATAGACTTCGTGACAACCTAGTGACAGACAAAGGAGCAGAAGTCCTCATGGCTGCCCTGAAAGAGAACACTACATTAGAGTATCTGTGGTAAGAAACATTTAAGCTGATTTACTTCAGTTTATTTCATAATGATTCTGTAACACAAATGTATTTTCTATTCATTACAGGTTGTTTGACAACAAGTTTACCAAAGATGGCGTCAAGAAACTCAAAGAATTTGCAAAGACCAGACCAAACCTTGACATTAAAGTTTGCGTCTGACCCACAACCAACATACCAGTGGAGTAGCAAAATCCAATTTGCATTGCCTAACTGGTTCATGACAAACATTTTCATTCACACATTTTATTCATTCGTTATTTTACATATTGGTACAATTGCTCTGATATATTACTTTTAATACTTATTAGACGGTTAAATGAATAGTTCACCCAAAAATTAAAAACTGCTGAAAATGTACTCACCCTCAGGCCATCCAAGGTGTAGATGAGTTTGTTTCTTCATTTGAACAGATTTGGAGAAATTTAGCATTACATCATTTGCTCACCAACGGATCTTCTGCAGTGAATGGGTGCTGTCAGAATGAGAGCCCAGCTGATAAAAACATCTCAAGTAATCCAAACGACTCCAATCCATCAATTTATGTCTTGTGAAGCGAAAAGCAGGATGCTTGTAAGAAACAAATCTATCGTCACGGTGTGTTGGTTTTCACTATAAACGACTATTCCTCTAACTACTCAGGCTATTACTGCCCCCTGATGGACTTTTAAGGAGCTGTTGTTTGTATGCTACATTTGCACATTAATCAGCAATAATATTTCTTAGGATTCTTAGAATAATAAGTCTTAGGATTTATAGACAGTTCGTTCTAAAGACACTGAATTGCGTTTATTTATTTTGTGAAAGAACTGCTATCTTTTAATTATCAAATCTGCTACAGCTTATAGCTAAAACTCACACAATCAGATTTGACTTAAGTTTATACTCATACTACTTTATAAATTATTGTCTTCTTTTTCTTTTCTGCTATAGTGTCTCTGACCAGTTTGAAAACAATTGTGCCAGTCACTGGTTTATTGCCCATTTTTGTGGGTGCTTTTACATGCAGAGCTCAGGGCTCCTCTTAAATGCTTCATAAACAGAAGTAAAAATGTAAGTGTAAAATACACAAAGCCAGAGTATTCTTTGGTTAGTAAATCCATTTATTTTAAAGATAGTATGTGAAACCGTTAAAATCACAGTAGTAAACTCTGATTGTAAAACTCAGATAGATAGATAGATAGATAGATAGATAGATAGAATGGGCTTGAGTAACTTTTGTGAAAAAATTTCTGAACATGGTTTTCATTCATTACTATGTTATCCATGTCAGATAATTTCTTTTTGAAACATTGCACGCTTGTCTTCTTTCTGAAAGTTGCATAATATAGGTTCATGCATTGTTTTAAAATTATTCGTCATAACATCATGAAATATGAATTGTTATAACAAGTATGATTGCTTAGCAATGTTTACAATGCAAAGTACAAGCGTTGTTACGCAATTAATAAAACAAGATGTACAAATAGATGTTCAATAAACATTATATGGATTCTCCAGATTCCGGTTTGCTTTGGTAATGGAGTCTGTGGTTTGTCATCACTTCGAAGTTCAAACCGTATTGCTTCAGGAGTAATTCCATATAGGCTATTGATGACTACTGTCTTGAATGCAAAGCTTACCATACATGTACATTCTCACGTCTGTTGTGATAAGTCTCAGACATTGTTTACAAGTTTATCGATGTGGGGGAAATAAGAGTTTCCACTGGTTCCGGAGTAATATTTAATAACATTAATCCTTCATAAAATAGCCCGCTTCTGTCTGTATTTTAATGTAGTTGCCCATATAAACCACCAGATGCCGACGTGATGTTTTGTGACTATCACCTCTTTGTTCAGTTTAGTGCTTACAAGAGTACAAGATACAATAAAAAGTCACTTGTTTAGTTCCCCTGTATTATGATCTGTTATTTTATATTTTATATTCACTTAGCCTGTTTATAGGCTACAATGTGAATTATCTTTGTTATAAAGACCACTGATAAATGCGACTTCAGAAGTTTGAAAAGAGCTTAAATCTGATTCCCAGAGTTGATGTTGTTTCTTTTTCTTGGGAAAACCATACTGTACATTGAGACATCTGTCGATTTCAATTAGGCTACGATATGTTACAATATGCTTTAATACATGAGCCAGTCTTCCTGTTTTTGCAGTAATATAATTGGTGAATATCAGCTTGGCTAGAAATCATGAAGTGAGGACGGTTTTCTTTGTTTCGTTTTTTGTGTTTTATGAATGTTTAAAAGTCATAAATGTTCATCAAATACCGTAGCATGGTAGCAGGGACCACAACCACACACAATCCGGTGTGTTCTGTGAGTGTTCTTTGAGTTGGAGCAAAATATGATGTGAAATTATTTATATATATTCGCCGAGCGGCGCTCTGATTGGCTGGTCTCATCTCTAGCTCAGGAGCCAGCCAATGGGGAAGTTGGCTTGTTTGTGTGAAGCAAGCGGTGCAAATATAAAATCGAGAATGAGGGAAAATAAATTGATGTATGAACATAACCCAAAGAGTGAAATCGGCACCAGGAGGTTGTTTATACCTTTTCTACTCTGAAGACAGCCGAAGCGAAGATTTGGTGGAGGAAATAGGTATGACTTTTTATAAGGATGCTCTGTTGTAAGTTTACCTGTTAAGACTGTTGATATTTTATTAGCGTTGTATTAGTTCACATAATTATTTATGAAGAAGTATTTTTGTTTTAAACCGAATACATATTGTTTTTAAAAATGTTAAGTTTTTTTCACAATTCTGCCATATGACGACTACAGCAGATTCCCACCATTCTTCAATAACTGTATCATGTCATCACGTTTTTTTGCGTTATGAACTGTAGCTGAACTGAGATGTGTTGTTTGATTTCTATATAACGCGGTGTATTAGTTTTATGCTGCAACTTTGTTCAGTGTCTACCGCAAACAGCTGTATTACATTCAGCTTGCATTAATAGACAGTTGTTTATTTCCGAGAAATGCTCAATGGTTGTCATGTACGTGGCGTTTTATTTGATTCTTGCTGTTATACGGGCTCTTACATCTGCCGTCAGAAACCGTGTTTTGCAGTTTAATATGATAAATGTGAAATTGAACCGCTTGTACATCATATATGAGGTATATATTACAATATCCGCATTTATACAGAGAGTATTTATTTAGCCTAGTGCAGAACAATAGTGTGAAGCGATAACCAGGAAGTGCGTTTACCGCGTCTGTTAATCAGAGTGCAGAGAGTGTATACACGGAACAGCTGAGCTCTGTATGCATGAGGAAAGAGGGAGAGGGGTACACATACACACAGGCACTGATGATGATGCCTGTCCAGTTCAGACCAGTTTTAGGGCTGCTCGTTTTCCGCAGGATACTGCTTATCGTCAAAACAAACGAGACACCGCGCGCAAATCAGGAAAGAAAATCCAACCACTAAAACAACCAGTTTCCAATGCTTATTGTGAAGCTTAAATGAATATGTAAAACAGTTTGTGCTAGACATCTATTTGCATCGCACAAACCGCGTCGCTTATGCAAAGCAAACAGAATCGAATCGTATAATTATGACGTAATGTCACTTCCCCTATGGTTAAATAGATTTTGCACAAAGATATTAGTAACACAAAGCGATCGACTCGCGCCGCACTGGTTCGAACCGGCTGGATCTTGGTCTCACGTGGAGCTGCTTTCTGAATCTGTTTATCGTGTAGCCAATGAGGGGAGCAGCGAACGTTCGAACAGCCAATCGGAGGATAGCAAGGCGGGACTAGAGGCGGGTAAATGGGCGGAGTTTCAATCAACAACATTCTCTTTTGGAACTCAGCTGTTTTTTGTTTATGAGCTGTTTTCTAGCTAAGCGAGACAAAGAAACGAGATATAAATGATGTTCGGAGGGAGTTGCGGTTACAACAAACTGGCAACAAATGAACATTCACTATATGCTGTGAAAAACAATGTTGTGAAATCGTTGGGAGAATAAGAAATACATAAAAATGTAAACTGTATCATTATACATGTATTTAATATGTAAATATATTTGTAATTTAATATTTACCATTAAATATCTAATACTCAACTCTACTGCCGCTTTCACAGGATTTCCCAAAGTTTAGTGGGTTTTCCTCTGTATTACCAGCACAGACTGTGTCATCTCCTTCAGTCATGGCTCCCTCACTGGCCACAGCCTTCTCCAGGCGATGGTGGATGGCGATTACTGCGGTGATCGAAAACCTGTTGTTCTCTGCTGTCCTGCTCGGATGGGGCTCACTGCTCATTATGCTAAAATCAGAGGGCTTTTACTCCTACCTCTGCAGAGAACCAGGTAAGGAGGGGGAGAAAAGAGGGCACTCAGTGCAGGCTGTGTTACAGAAACAAACAGAAATTTATTGACACTCATAAAGACATTAAATGCACTATAGATGCCAGATTGAATGCTGCAAATAATTACGTGAACATCAAAGGAAAATCTTACTTATATACCATATTAATGGCTTTAATAGCTGTGTTTTCACACTTTCTCCACTCAGGTTTGAACAATAAATGTTTGGCTGCTTGACCTAAAACATCTTTGGGATGCAGTTACCTTAAACACTCTAACAAAGATGTTGATTTGACCTACAAAACTTTTCTTATTCCGCAACAGAGGCTGCTTTCTAAAATGGCAACAGTTTATAGATTTTATAATCACTTCATTGCGTGAGTGAATGTAATACAGCATTGTGAAAAACAAAAATCTCTGTTGTCTGGCACCCATCCCAACGCTCGCGGAGGAACCTGAATATCTATCAATCACTGAGAGTCAGTGCACCTTATTTGGAAGCCCTCTGCTTGTGTTGCCATTAGGAATTACAAACAGCATCTACAAGCTTGTTTGGCATCAGAACGTTGGCAAAGGGGGTCTAGATAATTTGAGCTTTGTCACAGAGTTGATTTCATGGTAAACAGACTAGAGGACATCAATCTGCTTAGCATATATAATACAGTAGAGAATCTTTCAAGTGCAGCTGTACCTTCTTGAGGTCTTAATAAGAAATAAATAGTTGAATCAAACAATAAACCTTAAGAAAACTTCAGAGGGACAGTGATATGCTAGACTAATTGGTTAGAGATGAGTATTTGTGTATCCTGAACACGTTACCAAACAAACTGTTTTCCAGTGTAAAAAAACTTTCTTAAATCAAGATTTATTTACTTGAAGTGCAAAATGACTTAAGATATTGTCTTATTTTTTAAAAAAAAATTAAGAAAGTTCAATACAAAAAATATCTTAACTCAAAAGGAACTCTAAAGGGACGTTTATTTTTCTTACCACATTTGGCAAATATTTCTTTCTTGTTTTAAGTATAATGTTAATTATTTCACTTTTTTTTAGATAGAGAGAACAAGGTCTAATATCTTATATCATTTTGCTTCTCAAGTAAATGTATCTTAATTTATAAGTGTTCAGATATTTGTACTGAAAAACAAGACAAAAATACTGAGTACAAAAATTATTTTTGCTTCATAATTAATCCAAATGAATGTAGACTCTTACCTGGAAAAAGACTGTTCAGGTCTGCTTACAACTTTTGGCAATAGTGTGTGTCTGGGTCATGATGTGTCTGGTACATCTATGAAGAACAGTGTGTTCCCACTGATATCCGAGATTAACTTTATTTATTAATATAACCTGTATCCATTTATTTACATAATCATGTACTGATGACCTTAAAATCATGTAAATGTCATTGTCACATGGCAAAATGGCTCGGAGGTAAGAAAAAACATAACCTTTTGGGTATTCAAAATAAATATATCCAACATATATATGTGAGGGAAAAAAGTGTGCAATTATAAATAAAGGCTCAAGTATTTGATTTTTGTTGACTTCCTGTCTGTTCTTAATGTGTACTGTCATGTGGTTGCTGGCAATTCAACTTGGATGCTATTGGTTTCATAATATCTACATGTTGATACCAGTTTGAGGTTTCCTTTGGAGCGTTATGTCTTGTTCTTTAAAGACTTCTTTCTGTGCTGCTTTGATTGTGACTTTTTCAGGGAATGAGGTCAGGAGACTCAACCATGCTGCTCTGAACTGGCCCTGATTTATTTTTCCACTATGAAATCTGCCCCTTAAATGATTTAATACGCCTTGGTGAAAACAAATTTCCGCAATTTTGAAGAAACAGCCTGGCTACTCTGATATCTTATGACCTATTAGCACAATTGCTAAAAGTAAACACCATCTCCTTGATCTAGTGCGCACGTCTGGCTGGCGTTCTTCACTTATCTGGTGTTTGAGAGTTTGTGGTTCACGCTGCGATGTGAAGTGTAAGGCTCAAATTCCAAACACAAGAACCTGGCTTTTCTTCTCCTCAGATCTCCTTGCTGTTAGTTAAAATTGCGTAATAGCAAGCACAACACCATTTTGTCACTTTTATTGATGGGATAGTGAGGGAGGACACAGATATCAGTGCATATTGCAATCCTGTACAATCACACTTCCCTTCTCTCTGTCATTTCAACTGTTGTCAGCATCTAGTTCAGAGATTCCAGACACCAGGCGTCACATGTCTGATGACACAAGGAAGTAAATGTGGCTCAAGTGTTTGCTCAATGTGAATATGAGATTATCTTGCCATTTCCTAACCTACTTATTTTCCTTGGACTCTGCACATTATCAGCTGGTTGGTTCTCTTTAATCAGCAGGCGTGAGGAAACACTGACCAGGAAAATGCTTGTCTGGCTAAATGCTTTGGCCTAGCACATCTGACTGAGTCCATGACGTTTTTGTGCTTCAGACTCGTGTTGAATTCTCTTTCTGTTCTTCTCTCACTTCTCCATATCAAAGCAAATGGAAAATCAGGCCTGGCTGTCTCTGGTTTTTGCTGTCGCTGATTAGATCTAGTGGAACAATGGCTTCTGAAACATCTGAAATAGAGCTCTTTGCTTATCTGAACAGACCTAAAAGGTGAATCCAACAAAATCTGTAAAGAACATCTGCAAGTCATATTTCACCCCAAAAGCAAAGGAAAAATATTTTGCATAAAGAAAATGGAGCCTGTTTTAGGACTTTTTTTGTAAAATATTTATACAATTATATAGATATAATATATTTTAATTGATACTTTATGAAAAAGTATACACTGCAGTTCAAAAGTTTGGGGTCGGTAAGGTTTTTTTTGTTTTTGAAATAAGTCTTTTATGTTAACAAAGCTGCATTTATATGATCAAAATTATTTGATCAGTAATGTTGTGAAAAATTATTCCAATTTATAATTATTTTCTATTTTAATATATTTTAAAATGTAACTTATTCCTGTGATGGCAAAGCTGGATTTCCTGAAATTACTTTAGGAATCTTTCTAAAATGCTGATTTGGTACTCAAAAACAAAACCAAAAAAAAATAAATAAATAAATAAAATATAATAATAGTAATAAAATAATATTGAATTTAAAAACAGTTGTGTTGTTTAATATCTGTGATAACTGTGATACATTTTTCAGGATTCTTTGATGAAAAGAAAGTTCAAAAGAACAGCACTATAAATGTCTTTACTGTCACATATGATTAATTTAATGTGTCCTTGCTAAACAAAAATATAAAAAAATAAAAAACTTACTGAGCTTTTAACGGTAGTGTATGTAGCATGATATAAATAAAATATAAATATGAATAAAATTTTGTTTATGCTTTCATGTGTGATTCATTTATCCCATTCAATGTCATAAAAAAAATTATGTAACAATGCCAAAACTCTTTAACGGTCTTAAAACAATCTTCATAGTTATGTAAAATTTTATTTCTTTTTTTTTACCTTTTAAGGTAAAATTTAGATTTTGAAGTGAAATGTTGCTCAAATTGTAGGCTGAATAGAGAACAACCTTTTTTATTCATTAATTTCATGAAAAAGAGTAAAAACATGTGCTACTTTTTGTCAGTCTGTAACTGCTAACTGCAGCAGCTATTGAAACTGGTGTGTATTGACTTAAGGCAGCTCCTCCTCTATTACTCAGCAAAACATCTAAAGCTCAGCAGATATGTGCCATCTAAAAATCAATCAGTGAGCTTTAACCCAATTCTTCTCATCTTCAGTCACCTGCTCAAGTCATCTCTGCTCCACAAACACAGCTCATTCGTTTGTTTACTGATCACATTCAAACAAAAAATCCCTCACACAGAGGGGAGGGGAGGGGGGGTGCGATGGTGGTCACTACATCTCACAGGCGTTTCCTGTTTTACTTCCCAGAGTGTCATAACTGGTTCCCTAGAAGTCAGGGTCCCAATTAGTCCATAGAGTTTTACATGTGACTGCTGACTACCCTGACCAGCTTAGACCGGCATGAATTTCCATGCTGGTTCATGTTGGTTAGAGCTAGTTTGGTGACTAGATTGCTCAGTTTTGGTTCATTCTGTCTTGCCCTCTCCAATCCTCCAGGTAATGGTACAGGGCAGAACATATCTGAGAATGAAAACGATACAACAGTAGTCCCAAGAGGTGAGGAGGAGGAAAATCTTCAGATGAATGGCTGGCCCATCTGTAAAGAGCAAGATGAGATGCTGAACCTGGCCTTCACCATCGGCTCCTTCCTCCTCAGCGCCATCACTCTGCCCCTCGGCATCATCATGGACAAATATGGCCCACGCAAATTAAGGCTGCTCGGCAGGTATAGGAGGAAAACTGACATATATACACTGCCCTCCAAAAGTTTGGAAACACCCCTGGCAAAGTGTGGTTTTGGACGATATCAGCATAAATCCTTATCATTTTTTGGTGCAAATACTGTACATTAAAGTAACTTGACATTATCATTGAAGACCAGCAATAATCATTTTCATTTTGATTACATAATAATTGCAATATATACATGTCAAAGTCAGACATGCCCCTTTGCCAGCCGTCCGTAAGAAGTGTCCAACCAGTGTGAATCATCTTTGGGCAATCCTTCAGGAGGCTTGGAGTAATATATCAAGTCAATGTTTGAATAAACTAACAGCTCGGATGCCCAGATTATGCAGAGCTGTAATAGCTGCTAATGGTGGATATTTTGATGAATCGCAAAGTTTTTTCTATGTATAAACTGTATATGTAATAAAATATGTTTTCGTAGTTTGTGTTGTCCCTTATCGGTGCAAAATTATCACAAATTAAAAAGGATTCATGCCAGTATTGTCCAAAACCCCACTTTCTAGGGCGTTTCCAAACTTTTGGAGGGCAGTGTATGCATATATATACACAAGCATTGGTCTCATAACAATAATCTGAAATAATCTTTTCCTAGTGCCTCGTTTGCCCTCTCCTGCATCCTGATTGCATATGGAGCAAGTGACCCTAGAAGTATGTATGCAAATCCACCTAAGACCACCATTCTGTTAATACCTTTCTGTCTCTGCTCTCTTTGACCTTCTTTGTCTTTTTCTATCACAGATCTTTCTATCCTGATCTTCTTCGCCTTGGCTCTGAATGGGTTTGGAGGAATGTGCATGACCTTCACCTCGCTCACAGTAAGTACTCATGTCATACTTGTGGGTCTCCATGGGTGTCCTCTGCAGTGTTTTGCACAAAGGCCATGGCGCAATCACGCAAATTGGCCACATGCCACTGTTTCCTGCTCCCAAAAATTGCTGCATCATCATTTATTCATCTTTTTCTTTGCTGGATTTCCAGCATCCTAGAAATTGCCTGATATTGACATAGAATGCAATTTAAAATTGTTTTAGCAACACTCTAGAAACCACCTAGCAATGGCATAACATCCATGTATACAAAAACAACCACATGACCTAGCAATCACCCAAAGCAGCTTAGCCTTCTGAATGCGTCACTGTGTTTGAACAAATTAGTGGAGTAAATGATTCAATGACTCAGTCTTAAAGACAGTAGCTGAATTCAAAATAGCATACTATTCTATTTCTGCCATATAAATATATGTGAGAAATAGTAAGAGTAGTAAGTAGTATGATACTTCGAATTTACACAGTCACTTCCTGAATGATTTGAAGGATTCAGTTGAATTAAGGATTTGATGACTCCGTAATAAAGAAAGTCACTTGCTGCCATCTGCTGATATAACCATGTAACCTCTAGAAAGAGTTGCTACACATAACGGTCTGTCCGGAATCCGCAAACAGAGATAAGTTGTTACCAATAGAGCATTCCAAATCAGTCACTTATGAAGTTCTGTTTAATACGCTGCCTTAGAATGAAGCTGCAGTAGACAGCAAGGTCGCTCAGAGCTGTTGTGTCTCTTTATCTAGTCATATGTTTAGTGTAACATCTGCAGTGCATTGGGTTCATATTGCGAAACATCACCAGGAGATGTAAAGAGAGCAGACTGGGTTGAAGTAAACAGGAAGTTGTGCTCGTTGCCAGCTGAAGAGTGGTTGTCTCTTGTTTCTGCACGCTGATCTGAGGTCATAGAACCCTCGCTGGGTCTCGTGAGTTCATAGCTAACGGCACAGCCGTTGCCACAACCAGTTTCTCTGCTTGTGTTGTTGATGTTCTGTCCCAGGTTCTTTCTCTATCTTTGCAGCATGCCTCTGCTTGTCCAGGCAACCCTCCATCTGTTACATACACACAGAGAAAAACACACACACACACACACACACACACACAGAGACAGACAGACAGAGTGAACTGGCATGCGTGAGTGCATAGTGGAACAGTACAGACTGTTATCTCAGCTGTTGTGCTCTTATAACCTTTTCCCAGCTGTTCTGTAAAACTGTGTGTTTTACATTGCTGGTTGTTGTGGTGAGAGGTTAGAACCTGGGGTTCACAGTATAGTTCTGACTGTCTGACATCTGTTGTTTGGGTGCATCTCTAAAAACTATTTTTAGATTTATCAAGGATCCTTGCTAAGGCATCACTGGTACTGTTGCTCATACTTTGGGTTACACATGCAAAAACATATCTAAACTTCAGCACGTAACTCCTCTTGCACCACTTTTGTTACAGACATGAATGATACCTCAGCTTTTTATGTTATATTTCTTAGTAATTTTTCCTAGCAATCACCTGGCAACCGACTGGAACAGTGCCTTGGCAATCACCCACAAACCTTGTACGATAATCGTGATATTTAAATAATGAAATATCATTATCGTTTTTTAATTAGGGATGTCGCAATATACCGGTATTGGCAATATTTGAAAATGAATAGTACACATACGATAATATGACACATAATAAGCCAGCAGAAAAGCCATTATGGAGCATTAAACTCTCACGTGTGAATTGTTTTATTCGTAGTCAACACTGGAGCACAGTGTTGCTAAGTTTGCCGTGGGTTGTTTTTCATGTCTGCGGGTTGAAGTGACCCCAATAATGTGATATTTTACCCCCACGGAATGCGATTTTTACCAGGGGACCCCACTCGAAAGCAACTGAGCTAGTTGTCGGCTAGTTTTGAGTAGTAATTGGGCGGGTTTTGTTGCGAAAACCTGGCAACCCTGCTGGAGGGTTGAAAGTCCGCAAGCCAGACTCAAAGGAGTAATGAAACAAATGACTTTCCAGCTATTGCTGTAGCAGCTGAATAAAATGCAGAAAGAAATGTTTTGTATGCTGAAACATGATGAGAATAAACAGACTATTACAACATTATATGATGTTTCAAGCCATTTCAGATATTTTCATATGGATAGTTTATATTTATATTGCAATGCTAATCAAATACTGTAAAATAAGTATCAGTTCACAGAAGGAAGTTATTTCAAACACTCGGATCAACGCTATAACGCATGTTTGGAGTAAAAAATATGTACTTTTACACTGTGTTAAACTGAAAACGGTTAGCATTGATTATTTGGTAAAAAAAAAAAAAAGATTAATTTGACTAATAGCATTATTTATTTATTTTTTCAAGATTTTTATAGATATAATGATATATCGTTATCGTGAATTTTTGAGGCCACAATAATCATAGCACCGTAGCAACATAACATTGTCTGGCAACCGCTCAGAACGCTTTAGCATCATTGCGGTTTTTCGCGGGCAAGCACTGCTTGCATTTACTTCAGAAATCTAGTTTACTGAACTGCAGAAGCCCTAGAAGATTATGTGAAGCTGTCAATTTACACTTCTTCCTCTTTCTTTCCCTTACTTTTATGTTTCTCTATCTGTCTCTCTGTGTTTGCTCACAGAGAGCTTGTGTTTCCTCCCAGCACACCTCTGATGTTTTCCCAGTGCACTGACTCAGCTTTCTGTTTAATGGCGGGACTGTCCCCAACCCCCTCTGCCAGCAGCAGCGTCCCAGCCACCTGATTCACTGTCTGCCCTCAGTCCTTCATCTGTCCATTCCTCCAGCTCTCTTCCTCTCCCATTTTAGCTCTCTGTCTATCACTGTCTGCTTTTCCACTGGCTCTGTGACAAGACTTTCCCAACATAACCTCAGATGTTTGGTTGTTTTGCTCTTAAAACCATTAAAACCTGTTTACCAGTGGGTTAAAATAAATAAAGATATATTATCGGAAACATCTTATCTTGCACAATTTAACGTTTTAGGTATTATTACAGTATTTTTACAGTGAAAAACAAGGCAGCGATAAAGAAAAACCCAGAATACTCTAGCAACCAGTAAATTCTTCTGAGTATTTAATCATTTTTTATAGGTCTATACTCTTATTGTACAGTATGTCATAAATTATACTCTTATTGTATGTCATAAATTATCCATTTTTATATCTTAGGAAGCAAATATAAAATAGCAAGCTATAAAATTTCATTGGGGATATCCTGTTCCTCTGTATCTCAGCTCCCTCTCTCATTCTCTGGTGCACTAATGCTGTTCTTTTTTTCATTTCTGCCTTCAACCCATTTATAACCCATTTCTTTAGGATGCTGAGTCATGTGAAGAAGAGAATAGAAAAATGGCTTATAATGGCGGAATAAGAGCACTTAGACTTCAGAAAACATTAGATTAAAAAACACTCATGCCATCGTTATCAGAGACATGGTACATGTTGTTCACACTGATGTTTTGCCGTGTGTCCATTGGACGCTGGCTTGAAATGAAGTGTGAATGTTTTTTATTTTATAATTAGTCATCTAAATGCACCAGGGCCAACCAGTCAACTAAATGTGGAACAAATAATAATCAAGTGCATATTAAGTAACATGAATATCAGTGACAGACAGACTATCTGTGACCCTCTGGCAGTTACATTTGGATTTTGCAATGTCAGGATCTGGCCAGCCTTTACTAGCTTTCACCGGCTTGCCTTGAAGAGTTTTTCTTTCCCTTCTGTCCCTGTGTTCATTTCCTCTCTCTCGTTGTCTTTCTCTCATGGTAGCAAGTATGATTTAGCCACTTCATCGCCCTCCCCCCAACCCATTTACAATGACTCACTGTCCTTCCTCACACAGAGACAGAGAGCTGGAAAAAGGATTTGACAGCTTTCTGTGGTCATATGTTGCACAAACGGGGATGAGTAAGCCAAATTCATAATGACGATGAGTGTGATTTCTCATTAAAACATTCATTGATTTGTTTTTCCACAAAACCCAACACATAAATCAGTTTTGACAGGTGTTTTTTGGAGAGTGGGACACAATAACTCAACTTGGACACTTCAGAATTTCCGTTGTATTTCAACAAATGAATCAAGTATTACACTCAGTGACTTCACTCAGTACACATCTGCTTCTGGGAAGCTCAAGGCTAAAAATAGCACTCAGTTTAAACAATTTATAATGCAAGTTCAGATAACCCCATGCCTACAGTTAAAATACCCAGTGACACAATTAACAAAATATCATTTTTTTTCTTATAAACACTTCTGTTCAAATGATTGGAGTACGATTCTATAATATTTTTGAAAGAAGTCTCTTACGTTAAGTAATATTGTGAAATATTATTACAATTTAAAATAAATGTTTTCTATTTGAATATAGTTTAAAATGTAATTTATTCCTGTGATGGCAAAGCTGAATTTTCTGCAGCCATTACTCCAGTCTTTAATGTCAGATGATCCTTCAGAAATCATTCAAATATGCTGATTTGACGCTCAAGAAATATGTCTTGTTTTTAGCATTATTATTAACTATGTTGAAAATGTTGTAATTTTTATTAAAATTTAATAATTTTTGTTATCAACATTTTATTACTAAAATAAATGTATATATTATTAAAACTTATTATTACCAATGTTGAATATAAAAATTCAAAAGAACAGTATTTGTTTGAAATTGTTTTTTTTTTGTAACATTATAAATGTCTTTAAGGTCACTTGATTAATTGAATGTGTCCTTGCTGAATAAAATATTGTTATTGATATAAAATATAAAACATTGCTGAATAATATTCTTAGCAATATTATTATCTATTTTGAAACTGTTGATAATTTTTATCAACATTTTATTATTAAAATAAATGTGTATATTATTAAAACTTATTATCAGTGTTGAATAGAAAGTTCAAAAGAACAGTATTTGTTTGAAATAGTTTTTTGTATTTTTATTTTTTTTTTTGTAACATTGTAAATGTTTTTAAGGTCACTTTTGATTAATTTAATATGTCCTTGTTGAATAAAATATTGTTATTAATATAAAATATAAAACATTGCTGAATAATAGTGCTATTTTTAGCAATTTTATTGAGAGATGCACCGATTGACAGGCCAGTGATCGGCCGGTCAGTCTCACGTCTTGCCCAGGTCTTGCCGATGCCGAGCCGATCCTTTTATTGCCAGCGGCTCAGGCAATGACGTCACAGACACGCGCACACTCACAGTCCCGTGTAAACATGTCGTTTCGCGTGAGAATGATTCTAATTTTAATTGCATTCAGTGTAAACGGCAACTGATAATGTATTTATGTCATGCCAGATGAGGCTTCCACAGCCTGAGTGAGTGTGTGAGAGAGACAGCACACACAAAGTAACTCAGAAATTTATAGACACATACTGCGGTAGAAAAATTATTTAGAAAATATGATTTAGGTGAGCAACATTATACGGCCATGATGTTTCCCCGAATATCAACACCACTGCAACGTGAAACTGATTTTATACAATAGTATTTCAATAAACTGGAAGTTAAAATTAAGTGACCTAGATTTTAGACAAAATATTTACTGTTTTTGCTCAATTTCGCTGACGAAAATAGTTCCGATCAAAGCCACAGCAGAACTGTTGTGTCTCTGAACAACACACTGGTGTTTCGTTACTGAGTGAATCCGCGTTTTTGAATGAGTCGAGTGAGTCAATGATTCAGTGACCCATTCATAGTCACTTGCCTCGTTTCTGACTGAATCAGCCGTTTGAATGAATCGAATGAATGAATGAATGAATGAATAAATGACTCACTCATTAAAACAGACATTTGCCGCCACCTACTGTTGGTTTAGTCATATTTAAAAGTATCATTGCATTTTTTCAACATGTATTTGAATGTTTAAAAAAATATGTAAAACATTAATCTTATAAAATTATTGATGCATTTAAAATTTTGCAGTGTAAATGCATTTATGGCACCTCAGCTTCATCAAACTGTCTGTGTAAATGCATCTAATGCCACTTCAGAAGCAGCTTCTGTTTCCTCAGCAGTGGAAAGACAGAGTTTGTTAATACTAATTTCATCTACAGTTTCTTATTATGCTAACTGAATTAACTGAAACAAATTAAGAATTTGATGTGAAAGATGACACGTTTAATAAGGTTAGGGGGAAAAGATGACCATTTATAAACATAGTGGGAAATGACATCTGTTTCGTTACACATTTAAAATTTTTCTTTTTCTTCTATTTCTTCCTCTTTCCAGTCACAGGGCACTTTATTTTGAGAGTTGTTTAAGTGAGAGAAACTTCTGTAACTTAATCCAGATTGGGGGAATTGTAATGTTTAATCATTTCTTTTATGATGTAAATAATTTTTGCATTGAAATTTGCATAGATTTTTGTTTGTATATGCTGTCAATTATAGTTCTTAGAAAGAAAATCGGAATCGGGAAAAATCGGTATCAGCAGGTCACACTTCCAAAAAATCGGAAATCGGAATCGGCCAAGAAAATTGCAATCGGTGCATCTCCAATTTTGTTATCTTAATTATAATTTTATTATCAACATTTTATTATTCAAATAAATTTGTATACTATTAAAACCTATTTTTTATCAATGTTGAAATAGTCAATATCAAAAGAAATATTTTTTTGTAACATTACAAATTTCTTTAAAAGTATTTGAATGTTAGTGAATCTAATGTACAGTATATGCCTAACAGGTGCCATCAGATAAGAAATTATGTAATATTTATTTAAAATTTAGGGATATAGTGATAGTATTTTTTTTGTGTTATGACAGATACCCTTTATTGTTGTTTTACAGTGACATTTGTGTTTTCTCTGTTCCAGTGGCTGTGATTTTGGGACTGCTTTGTCTCAGTAGATTCTTCTAGTCTTATTGACGCCGCAAAGTATCACTTAGAGACTAGTGTTTGTCAACAACTTTTAACATTTTGTTTCCATCCCTAGTCAATTTCATTGTAGAACAAGCAAGTGAAGACAGAGCGACGCTAGAGTTATAATACAAGATAAGTGTAGTAGTGTCAGTAGTAAAAGGGCCTTTGTTTCAGGGTCTCTTTGTGTCTGACATCACGTGACCGCCTGCGGCTGGTGACTGTCTGTGAAAGCAGAAGAACATAGTGTTGTTGAAACAGTCTCTTGGTACTTCACATGTTACTCAACTCCAAGAAATAGCCATTACTCTCCATCTGACAGGCCCATCATGTGGAGCTCTGTTCGTCGTTGGCTCTGTTCCACAGTCCATTAGCCAAAGCCGTTCGTACACAGCCTCTCCAGCCGCAGGCACAGTGCCGCCTATAGGGCCGCTGGGTGTGTGAGAGTTATTGTAAGTGTCATCTGGGATGTTTTGGCTCTGAGATGACCTTTACTCTAATTAGAGGCAGTGAATGACGTCTGGATTGGGTTCCAATGGAGAGCTTTCCTTCATTCTTGTCTTTAACAAGCTTTTGGACTGTGAAGTAAGTGGGAAGTGGAAGATGTCCAGAGAGTTCTTAGAAAATCTTGAACTGTGTGTTGTGGAGGAAATGCTATATACAGTAAGACGCTGTCAGCTGTCGACGGGTGGGATGTAGATAGAGGATTTGTATACAGAGAAAGTGGAAAATACCTAGAAAATACGAAACGTGCTAGAACAGTCTGACACCGTGCAAGTCTAAAAGTAATACAATAAAATAAAAATAATGGTGTGACATACAATACTCCATCTAAAACTATTTACTAACAGAATTTAGCAAATTATTTTACATTTATTATACATTCAGGTTGACCACAATAAGAGACTACATGGAACATTTGTACTTTTAAAAATCTTTTTCGCAAATACACAACAGGTAATGACAAAAAGTTTATTAAAATGTAGAAACTTACAACAAAATGAAATGAAATTAAAAATAAAATAAGTGAATAAAATTATATTTTTAAAAAAATCTTAAAATGTCACAAATATAACATTATATTTTTTTAATTATATTAATTAATTTATTAAATTGTTAATTATTAATTGTATTCTTTTTTTAATCACTCCTATTTTATTTTTATTGTCTGTGTCTTGGTTTGTTTGTTTATTTATTTAATTAATTAATTTAATTGCATGTGTGAACTGGAATCTTCTGTCACCAAGATAAATTTAAATGTGAATAAATTAAAAGTTAAAATAAATAAATAAATGTATAAATAATAAATAAATAAAAATAAATACATTTAAATGTACATTTTAAATAAAACAATTAAAAACAATAATAATAAAAATAATTTAAATAATACATTAATTTAATAATAATTAAAATAATACAAATTACTATACACTAGAGTACTGTACACTAATGATCTTTAAGAATATTCTAAAGAATGCTATTGATACTACTGAAGATTACACTGTTGCTCTCTCTGCCCGATTCCATTCTCACTTTCCCTGTTGTTCTCTGTCTTAGGCGTTCAAGCTCCCTTCCTTCCTCTGTATTTTCTCGGTGGCGTCTGACAGTTGTTTACCCTGACAGTGCAGTTTGGAACAGCCAGTGCTGTACTCCTCCGCCCAGCTCAAAGGCAACAGCATTATGCAAGCTTCTCCAGTGTCCCTCACACTTTCTCTCACTGCTAAAAATATTCCCGGCATGCAGTTGCCTTTCAAGCGATGTCCCCCCACCTACATGTTGCTACCACCAGAGAATATCACTGTTACCCTGATGTAATGTTTACATTCATGCCTTCTGCTATATCTGAGATGTTTTGTCATTTACAGTGGCTCCTGTTACAAGATTTCTGTGTTTGTTTTGATCATGGCTCGAATATTATGTTCACAACATAGATAAATAGCTTTGCTTTTTACACTCATGACAGGCCCAAGTATGCTCTCTAAAAAAGCTAATACATTTTTTCAATGCACCTGAAAAGTTTTTGATCCCCTGTTTGTCTCTTTTGTAGCTTCCCAACATGTTTGGTGATCTCCGCTCCACTTTCATCGCACTCATGATTGGCTCATATGCCTCATCCGCTGTCACCTTCCCAGGAATAAAGGTAAGTCCCAGGTTGGACTTATTTCATAAATCGAGCTGAAATCAGTGATATTGATAATGATTGTTGGTCTATCAGGTGATCTACGACCTTGATATTGCCTTCATCACCATTCTTCTGGTGTGGGCTGGCTGTGCCGGCCTGGTCTTCATCAACTGCTTCTTCAACTGGCCACTCGAGCCCTTCCCAGGACCTGAGGACATGGATTACACGTATGTTGTTTAGTGCTGTTGTTTGCAATAAATTGATCAAAGGTGACAGTAAAGACATTTATAATGTTACTAAAGATTTCTATTTTAAACTAATGCTGTTCTTTTGACCTTTCTATTCATCAAAGAATCCTGGTTTTCTAGAAAAATATTTAGCAGCACAACCTTTTTCAGTATTGATAATAATAAGAAATGTTTCTTGAACACCAAATCACCATATTAGAATGATTTCTGAAGGATCATGTGACACTGAAGACTGGAGTAATGATGCTGAAAATTCAGCTTTGCCATCACAGGGATAAATTACAATTTAAAATGTATTACAATATAAAACAGTTATTTTAAATTATAATAATATTTCACAATATTACTGTATTTTTAATTAAATAAATTTCACTTATTTTACATCTTGTCTCTTTAACAGTGTGAAGATCAAGTTCAGCTGGCTAGGCTTTGACCATAAAATCACAGGAAAACAGTTCTACAGGCAGGTGACCACCGTTGGTCGGAGGCTGAGTGTTGGCAACTCAATGAAGAACAATCCCCAACAGCTGGCCGCCCAAGACGGCAATAAACTCTGCTTATCAACCCTCGATCTGGAGGTCCAGTGCAAGTCTGAGGAGGAATGTGAGTGTCATCTTTATATGTTTTGTATTGTACCAGTCGTATTTCTGGGGATCTGAAAAATCTGAAACCACAATGAAAATCTAGGATTCGTTCTTTTAATTTAAACCTAGAAATAAAACATTTGATGACGCTGATTTATACGTTTTAGGAAATTTAAAACAAAGAAAAGTTGATTAATGAAAAAAAAAATCTGTTTAATTATTTTCAAATCAATAGCTATGTTTCCATCCACCTATTTTTATGCGCATTTTGGACTATCGCATTAAAAAAAAACGCTGGATGGAAACGCCAAGATGCGCATAAATTCTGAAAATGCGCATAAAAAAATTATGCAAACAACCGAGTAGGATAAACTTTTTATCTGATAAGAAAAAATGCACGTAAACTACGATGGAAACACATTTACCGAATAAATTCCAGCACATTCTAAAAACTGCTGGGTTGAAAACAACCCAATTTGGGTTATTTTGACAACCCAGCGCTGGGTTATTTTGACAACCCAGCAAGTTGGGTTATTATGTTTAACCCAGCATGCTGGGTTGCTTTTTTATGGTTTAAAATTACTACATTGCTAGGCTAAAATGATCCCAAATCGAGCTAGGCATTAAACCTACAAATCTTGTTCATTTTAAAAATCACACAAAGAATGACTTTCAAAAGATAAATATTTATTAAAAACAAGAGAAAACAGTCCAAAAGTAACTTGCATGTAAGAAGAAATGCAGAAAAGTATAGCATAAAGAGCATTGAAGATTTGTTGAATAAAACTTTTGATCAAACTTTTTTGGTAAATTTTATATATTGTATAAAAATATACAAAAACGCTATTATACAATAATTGTACAATTAGTTAATAGTTAAGTTCCTTACAAACTATTCTGGCATGACAATTCACAAATAAACCACAACATTAACACTGATATTATAACATTTAACAGATGTATGTGTGTGAAAGAATGTGAGGATGTGTATGAATGACAGCGTGTAAACTCCATTTCTACTAAACAACACATTTAACATTTTGTTTTTACAAATTATACACTTACAGTTTGTTTCATAGTCCATGAATACAGATCATGCATCACTGTCAATTTTCATGATCTCTTTAGCATAATTGATGTAGTCATGAAGAAGCCCCATCAGCACAGCATGTGACATCTTTTACAACATCCAGGGCTGCGTCCTCCTTTAAAACCACTGTTGCATCAGTTTGGGGGAAATGTCATTCTCCTCTTTGACCAGCATTCATCCCAGTCACCGCCTGTTCTTCATCAGTGGCCTAAAAAGAGAAAAACATTTGAAAAAAGAAAACATTTAATTAAACTATCCATTTTCAGACAGAGGTGCATCCACATCAGTAAGGATAGGTAAATAGTCTGTTTTATAATTTCAACCACTTTGTGTGGTTAATGTCTGTCTACCACAGCGCTCTAGAATGCTATAATGGCAGCACTAGTGTGAGGGCATGTAATATTGTTTAAATAAATATATTGCTTTCAGAAAGCTACTTCTTTACTGAAACATTAAAGCAGATATGACATTCACATACCTCACAACTTTTCATGTACGTGGAGGGCTGCTCTTTAAAGGGTTAGTTCACCAAAAAATGAAAATGGTCATAATTTACTCTCCCCCATGTTGTTCCAGACCCATACAAACTCTGCTCATTTTTGGAACACAAATAAATATATTTAATATTCTCTTAATTTTTGTCCTCCATTGCAAGTCTGGGAGACCAATATTTTCTTCTGAACAGACATGTTCGCTATCATATAATTTAAGATTTATTCATATATAAATATTGGAATGGATTACTTCTACAATAACTCTGTATTTATGAAGCTTGAAAATACAGATTATCTAGACTCTCAATGGATTAACAAAAAATTATGAGAGAAAATTAAATATATATTCATTTGTGTTCTAAAGACAGACAAAAGTCTTATAGGTTTGGAATGACATGAGGGCAAGTAAATGATTTTTTGTGTGAACTATTCCTTTAAGAAAGGAAGACCAAGAATGATGACTCTCCAAATCAGACAACTCCAAAGTTGGTTTGAGTTCTGCAATGAAAAACACAGACATCAATGGTTTACATAAAATATGAACACGTAAACACACTGTTGTTGCATCAAAATGTGAAGTAAACAGGCAGGAGACAACAGAGACATTTATTTTCAAAAAATAACTTATACCAATCTCAAAAGAATGATACTCTCCTATGTCTCTGGCTTTCAACATTTACAAAAAAAACCCAAAAAACATTATTTTACTCTTAGTAAAAAAAATTGATAACATGGAATTATGAAGTTTACTTGCCTTAAACTGTCTTTCCCTCTCTTCCGAAGAAGCTGAGAAAATCGCCTCCTCACACAAGCAGGCTTCTGTGTCCTTAACTCCAAAGTTGGTTTGAGTTCTGTAATGAAAAACAGACATCAATGGTTTACATAAAATATGAACACGTAATCATACTGTTGTTGCATTAAAATGTGAAGTAAACAGGCAGGAGACAAACAGAAACATTTATTTTCTAAAAATAACTTACATCAATCTCAAAAGAATGATGCTCTCCTATGTCTCTGGCTTTCAACATCTACAAAAAAGAAACAAACATTCTTTTAGTCTTAGTAAAAAAAAAATAAAAAAAAATAAAAAAAATAACATGATGGAATTATGAAGTTTACTTGCCTTAAAACGGTCTTTCCCTCTCTTCTGAAGAAGCTGAGAAAATCGCCTCCTCCTCACACACGCAGGCTGCTGTGTGGTTAACTCCCGGCGCGGGCATTAAGACACAAGCTCAACAAGTCTGAAATATTACATGCAAAACATTACTTTTAACAATTATCACTTCATCAGCCTCAAAATGATTAAGCTAGTCTTTATTACATAACGCCGTTTCCTTTAGGAAACTACATTCAGTTTAACCGCGAAAAATAAGATAACGAATTAACATGTAAATGTGTTAATAACCGTCTATTAACACCTCAAAAAGTGCAGATAATGTAAAATCTTATGTAAATATGACATAAGACACGTAACGTTACCTCTTCCGTTCAGTAAAAGAGGCCGTTAAGAGGAAAAGACGCGAAAACCGCGCCCGCGTATTTTTCAATATAAGCTCTTTTCGGACTATTTCCGCCTTCCATGAAACCTCAAAATACTCCCGGACACAAACAATGAATTATGACTTTATATTTTTAATCTTTACTTACCATAACGTCTTTCGCTCGCTTCTCGCTTCTTTCAGGCGGAGAAAATGGCGGCTTCTCGCACTGGTGTCGTCCGATGTTGACGTCGTGACGTGCGTGCTCTCTTTCACGTCCGCGTTTAGCCTTACGCTGGGTTATGATCAAGACCAATTTTCAACCCAAAATTGGGTTAAAACAACCCAACGCCCTAACCCAGCGGTCTCAACCCAGCATTTGGGTTGAAAAAACAACCCAGCGTTTTTTAGAGTGCATGCGCATCAAAAAATTCATGTGAATTTGCTTCAACAGATCATGTGATAACAACAATGGCGGAAAGTTCATATTGATTTGCTGATTTGAAGATTATTAATAAAAATAAATTAAAAGATTTTAAACATTTTTAAATTTAATTTTCTGGGGGAAAAATGCAAAATAGAAGTATTTTCATTAGCAGACTCTAATTTTCATGTGTCAGTCAGGTTCCATTTACATGGCAGTTGGCACTCACATCACCAGCTCAAGTAATTTAAAGTTATCTGTAATGTAACTTGATTGTTAATTATGAAGGCAAATCCCATTTATTTCCATTGTTTTAATGTGTTGAACAAAGTCCTTGTTCATCAAATTGAAGGGACTTATGTAATCCCGAATTCATGCATAATTCAGAAAGAACTGGACAGAACACAGAGAGACTTGGCTCTCACCATTGTACGGCATTTTCCCCCTCACTGCGTGCCCCTTGCCATCCAGACATGCAGGGAATATTCGAGCAGACAGGGGGCGGTGTTAATGAATGCTCCTCAGCAAATCCCCTTTATTGTGCATGGGGAATCCTTCGTTAGCCATACCCCCGGTTTCTGACATCTGGAGGTTGCCAAACCACTTGAGGCTGCAGACACACGCTGCGTTTGCACTTTGCTTCTACTAACCCAAATCTGTGGCGTGCAATTATTCCAAATTCACCTCAAACTTGTCAGAATACTGCAAAAGTGCACTCACTTGGGTTCTGCAGCGCTCAACGGGGCTCCAGGTTGGGCTCTTTTGTAATAAACGGAGCGTGCAATCGATTTAGACCGTGTTCCTGGAGGACCCATGGCATTGGGGCTAAAATAGGCAGAGGTGGAGAAGGTAGCGAGGTAGAGGGCAGATAGTGCCAAGGAGCTGTTTTAGAGACGCAGCTGGAGATGTTTGAGAAGGAGAGACTGATGCTGATCCCGTCTAACTGTCATCCATAGAGCGCTAATGCCTTCACCACCCTGTGTTTCCATTACCACGGTCAATTACTGTCTGATTCATTGCCGGCGGCTGGAAAGTGTGTGTGTGAGTGTTTGTGTACTTAGAGAAATAATGAGGTAGTTTGTCTGTGTGTGCGCATGTGTTCCAGAGCATATCAGATGCGTTGAGGTCAGATTCCCAATGTACCAGGTAACGGGCATCGTAAAGGCCTGTCTAGTGCTGGTCAGTGGATGCATTTATGGGACTCGAATTAGTGGATTATTAACAAACCCAGACCCCCCGGCCTCTGTGTTACTGTGCCAGGCATTGAAGTGTTGCCTGGCCATCCAAACACCTGCAGAATTATTTTCCATGTGAACAGGACCCCGTTGACCCTACATGCTTTTGCCATTTTTAAAGGCATTGAAGTGTCCTGGTTAAATTGAGATGACCAAGTTCACAGTGGTTTTCCATGGAAAGATGCTTTTGGAAATGGCATGGCAGTACGAATGGGTGCATAATTGAAGGTGTTGGGTGTCCAATCAGAGTGTACAATTTTGAACAATAACTAGAATTTGCTGTAATAAAAATGATTGTTATTGATGATAGTTTTATTGAATGTGTTTTTCAGCCCAGTCCTTCATGCGGAGCATCTTCAGCCCCATATTCATGCTTAGCCTCATCACAATGTGTGTGACTCAGCTCCGGCTCATCTTCTACATGGGGGCCATGAACAATATTCTGGAGTCCCTTGCTGATGGAGACCTAAGCAAAGGTATGTGTGTTTGACAAATACTCACAACATGCTGCCTAACAAGCTGTCTAATACTTCAGGCTAATAGCTGTTTCTGTTGCTCAAATGCTGAATGTCACCTATGGAACAGAGCGCAACAGTTGGTAAAAGTCCCATAGAAAAATATATTTAAAACATTATATGTAATTACAGGTCATTTTATGTATGTGTGTGTGT